>JABUQX010095644.1:30000-40803 GCA_015478945.1 Trachelipus rathkii
AAAGGTTAGTCTGACATGATCTACCTACCCTTTCTGAACCGTGCTGGGAAGTCATACAATACCTTGTTATATGCATTCTAAATATTTCTCTATATGACCTTTCAGTAACTTTTTCCAGAACCTTTACAACAAGAGAGTTGTTAAGCTAACTGGCCTATAATTTCCCAAATTTTTCCTTATTACCTTTCTTTAAATAGGCACACATATGGTGTTTTCAGTCCATCTGTACATCAACCAATGTTATACGATAGCTTAAAAAATCAAAATACAGTGCTTTGGCAATGCTGATACTACCCTCTTTCAGAATTCTACCATATATTCCCATCAGGCCCTGCTGCTTCACCTGGATCAATATGGTCTAATAAACGTTTAATATCTTTAATCTCAATTCAAATTCTGTAAGTCTATTTGTTACATTCATACAAGAACTATTAGTCTCCATACTATTATCTAATCTTTCCTCTGTAAACACTGAACAAAATAAGCATTGAACAATGTTGACGCAATCCTTATGACTCACTAAATTTTCATGCAATTTTAATTGGGACCAATTTGTCCTATTCTTACTTTTAAATTTATACAAGCTAAAAAAACTTCTTCAGGTTCTTATTATATTCCTTGCTAAATTAATTTCATATTTCCTCTCTCTTTGCCTTTTTTATTGACTGGTTAAGTTCGTTCGCTTCTATTTTTCCTATAATTTTTCATAAATATCTTCCCTATTACTAAACCCTTAGAATATTTTTATAACACCCTACGCTTTTTTCATTAATTTTATCTCTTATATCTCTATTCCACTCCACAAAACAGGTTTTCTCTTCGCCCACCCTAATGGGTTTATCTTTAAAACATACAGACTGAAATTCATCATAATTTGCTTAAAATGTTCCCACATGATAAAAACAGTTTTTGGTCTTTAAACTCTTTATCCCAGTCAGTTATACTAAGAATGTCCCGTAATTTGGTAAAATCACCATTTCGGAAATCTAAGATCCCTCCCTTATTAACTTGCAATTTGGGCCCAGATATCACATTTATATTAAATCTAATTATATTAATGGTCACTGAGTCCTAACATTCTCCTCATCTAACCTCGCCCCACAATACTTTCCATGCGTATAGTTAATATTAAGTCTAAATAGTGCATGTGTCTTGTGGGTTCATTGGACCATCTGGCTCAAAAAGTTTTCTAGTATTCAATTTATAAATACTGAACTCATGGTCCGTATTAGACAAGGCAATCCCATTGAATGCCAGGAAAAATTAAAATCCCACATTATGACTTACCTTTTTGCTTTACTGTGGGCATGCTGTTCATATCCTTTTACAATTTCTGAGTCTAATTCTTGACTCTGGCCAGGAGGTTTATACAATTTGGGGCTATATCTAATATATAAAGATACAGCAACGGCAGGGTTTCTAGGGAACATACCACTCGCGTACCACCACCTTACGACGCTACGTAAGCACAAGGGGTGCTGTTAATCTGCGGCACGAGTTTTTGTGTAGATATTTGGTAACTGCAGGCTAGTTTGCTGCGGTGTTTTCTTTTTTCCTTCCACCACTGTTCTGTGGAATTCTCTTCATCTTCTGTGTTTCCTGCTGAATTTAATCTCCCTCACTTTAAAGCCTGCGTCTAAGCTCATCTGCGTATTTGCGTTAAGCGGAGGAAATTTGGCGTCCAACACACCCCCAATGAAAAGGGGCCTCCCGCAAATGGGGGGGATAAATGGTAAAAAAAAAAAAAAAAAAAAAAAAAAAAAAATATATTGGAGACGGTTAACGTTAACGATTAACGTTAACTTCCGCTACATTCTTTACCGATAAAATGCTTTTATGATTAACGCGTAAATTTTTTTTTGTTAACGATTAAGAAATTAACGAGTTTAACTTTCTCATTAACGGTGCCCACTTTTGTATATATATATATATATATATATATTATAATATATATATAATATCTAATATATATATATATATATATATATATATATATATATAATATATATATTTATATTTATACATATATATTTATTTTATATATTATATATATATATATATATATATATATATATATATATATATATATATATATATATATAAAATAAAAAACAATTTTCTTATTCATACAATCCAAAAAAATAAACACTAGAAAACAAATTAATAACTTTCAATATTTTATACATCCGCAACATCCACATTTAATAATTGCGGATGCAGATATCAAATTTAATGCGGATGTTATGCGGATGTCACATACTATCACTAAAACTAATATTCTTATTCCAACATCTAATTTTTACTACTACACATTAAAACTGGTAACAACATACCCTCATGTAGAACCCTAGTGCACCCAAACCCTAGTCCACTTTCATTCACCACAGATTTAATTGCACTCCTGCCACCTTCCTACCACTCATAACTTTTCTATTACCCTTTGTATCATCCGTTTCCTTTTCATCAAACAACCAAAATATCTAAACTCAGAAACTCATTCCAGTTACCTTACCTTCCAACAATGAAATTCACACAGCAAGACTCTCTCACCACATCATCGTCTTACTCTGTCCTACATTTACTTTTCAACCCCTCCTTTTACACAGCAGGGCACCCTCCACTCTTCCATTCTCAATCAAACCCCCTCCCCTGCTATCCCTATTTATTTCCTTTCGTTACCATCCAATATACAAATTAAATAGCCATAAAGATATAACACATCTCTCCTTACTCCACTATTAATATTAAACCATCTCACTCTCCACCCATTCAATTCCTAAACAAACTTAGTAATCAACTACATAATACTTTTGATTTCATTCACATGCTTACCCCTACATCATATATCATAATACATAAATAGGAGAGCTAATATAATATGAAGATGACACACACATACACACAGCAATTGCTAAAGCAGAGTCCTTTCGATGAATAGCATGAGAACAATTGAGTTATTGGTAAACAGGAATTGGGTGATTAATCAACACTGACAATATTTGCCAATTGGTGCACACACACACACACACACACACACGCTCACACAAAAATATTATATACATAAATTTACTTAAGGCATTTGCTCTTCAGAGCTTTTTAATTACTTGTCGATCTTCATAATGACAATTGTATATTAACTGATTCATTTGTTCTCGACTCCCCAAAGTGCTTCTCCCCAATATTAACACAACTTGGAAATTAATAATAATAATAATAATAATAATAATAATAATAATAATAATAATAATAATAATAATAATAATAATAATAATAATAATAATAATAATAATAATAATATTTTCTGTTCTCTTAATATGTTTCTAACTTGAGTAAAAAATAAAAGAATCAACATACATCTACATATTTAGCACTTGACTTCTCCGCAATCATCGGATTGTCAGATTTTATGATTTCCATGTTGACAAGCCCTTCATCAAACCCAAATTCAACATTTGATTCCCTCATTTCTGACTTTATTGATGCCTTTTGGTCTAATTCTTCATTTTTAATGTTATCTGCTAAAGCAAAGTTTGTTTCATTGTTGGGAAAGATCTGAAATTAAATAAAAAGATGTAAGTAAGTAAGCCTAAAGGAATGTAATACAACCAAATATAAGCCAAGTTGTGCTAAAGATCCATAAAAAGAGGCAATCTCATTTGAAAATCAATCAACACTGTCAAAAAAAAAAAAAAAAAAAAAAAAAAAAACTTTCCAGTCAATAGGAAGTAGATTGAGATGATTTTGGAGCGTGAGTCTTGATTGGACTAATACTTGAAAATAATCATTTTATTGAAAGATGAATGCAAATGAATGTATGGATGATTATCATCAAATTTCTTAAAATTAAGAAAATAGAGAATATCTCAGCAATATTTAAAACATTTAAATTAAAATGGATTTTAATAGTTTGATTAAAACCCATTGTGCTTTTGAATCATGTGATGCAGATATTGAAAACTAGTTAGTTAAATGCAATTTATTTAAATTTAACTATTTCATCAAGAAAGAAATTGTGTTTGTTTTTTTACAGCAATTATTATTATCCTTATTATTATTATTTTTTTATTTTTTTGAGTGGATGTACAGGGACCTCCACAGCACACAAGAATACGGCTATACTGTGTTAGTAAACTAACGACAGGGGAAATACCTAACAGAGCGAAATAGGAACAAGGCTGAGATGGTTAGATCTTATACAAGATGTTCAGTTCCAATAGGAAGGCAAAAACTCGATCACTACTAAACTGAGACGATTCGGATAACATTTGCTGAACGCGATGCTGAAGAGGTATAGTTAGCACGTCAGGGAAGAACTTGGTTCTAAGGGTCGAGATGTCCAAGCAATCCACAAAGAGATGAACGACTGTGAGAGGACAATTGGAGAAGCAAAATGGACAGGTCGTGGGAACCCCCTGCAACATAAGAAATCCATGGGTGAGATTGGTATGACCCAGACACAACAGAGCCAGGACCACCTCCAGGAGGCGACTCCTCCTACCAGATGAAGACCACCGGCCAATGACGGGTTTGGCGCCCCATAGCTTGGCGCCACGAGCATCCTCCACCCAACCTGATTGCCAGCCAGCGAGAAAAACCTGGCGTAATGATTTGCAAAGTTTTCAATTCAAGCTTAAAAAAAGAATTTTACGACAGCCCTCACCTCAAAACTCATGTTTTTCATGGGTAAAAAAAATGACGTTTTCAAAGACACCTGCAGTACATAATGACAGATGAATGAATGAAATAACCAGTTGGATATCATCAATAATACTGACGAAATGATCAATCATTATTTATTCACACACACACAAAAAATATATATATATATATATATATATATATATATATATATATATATATATATATATATATATTATATATATATAATATTATATTATATATATAATATATATATATAATTATATATATTATATAAATATATATATTATATGTTTTCCCACAAAAAAATTTCAGGAGTATACATATATATATATATATATATATATATATATATATATATTGTAGCTCAACTGGCTACACAAATTTTTGCACACTAGAGGTTTGTGATTTGCATCTCGATCCCATATCGTATCTATATATTGCTGAATGTAAACAAAGGTTGGAACCTTAGAGTCAGTTACTTGAATGGACACTAAAAATAGAAGATTTTCTGCAATTATTTTAGTTTGAGACAAGGTATATTTTTATACTAATCTTAACACTCACACATCATTAAACATAGCCAATATTATTACAACAGTTCCTCTTTCAAAAAACAAAAATCATTTCTTGTGCAAAAAGTCCCGTCATCAGAATTCAGTCCATGGATGCCCATGGTGGCTAGAATATCCTGATGACTTGAGCTGAAACAGAGTATGTATCAAACTCAAATAGCATCTGTAATTCTAATTAGGGCTATTTAGTTAGGAAAAACTGACAATTTCCTAACACTATATATATATATATATATATATATATATATATATATATATATATATATATATATATATATATATATATATATATATATATATATATATGGTTTCTATATATGACACTCTTCTGTTTTATGACTCAAGTCAGTTACAGTTTTTGTTTTGTTTTTAATATATTTTAGTATATGATCCTAACAATCAATTTAAGAGGTGTAGTAACGGACATGATTCAAAAATATATAGGACCTTTCCGTTTTCAAAAGTTTAATTTTTTTAACTAAAGGAATACTTAAGGGTAAAAAGCCGAAAAGATGGCAGGAGTCAGGGTCTCTCAGCCTTCCGGGGGAACTACAGGGGTATGTAATAACCCCCTCAGGGAGGGTCTCCGGAACCCAGCTCTTTGGTATTTGGGTGTCATGGGGTTCCTCCGCCCTACGAGGGTATGACGTCCCCAATCACAGTCCCCCCGTCAGCTCGGAGGCCCCTAATTTTTCTGTGCTGTTTTATTATTATTTTGGTTGCAGTAATAAACTTAAAAGCTGATTCAAAAAATGCAATTGAATTTTTCTGTAAGTGTCATACTTTTGAGATATTTCATTTATGAAAAATATAGACCTATATTTTTTTTTTTTTACATTTTTATAATGTCTTATACGCTGATTCCAAATATGCAATTGGTTTTTCAATAAGTGTCGTACTTTCGAGATATTTGATTTTTGAAAAAATATTTTAAATAAATGTAATTTTGAAAATAAGTATTTAAAATATTTCAAACTTTTGAATCATATCATTACCACTGAAATTCATTGTTGGTATCATATAGTAGCAATATATTTAAAAAAAAAAAAAAAAACTGACGGAGTTCGTAAAACAGAATAGGACCTATATATATATATATATATATATATATATATATATATATATATATATATATATATATATATATATATATATATATATATATATATATATATATATATATATATACCGTATATATATATATATATATATATATATATATATATATATATATATATATATATATATATATATATATATATATAAATGTTATATATATATATATATATATATATATATATATATATATATATATACTGTATATGGTAACTAACCTGAGAACTTTGCTGATAACAGTAATTTTCTGAATCTAGTTCTTCCTCTTTAAATTCAATTTCAGATTTGATATCCATTTTTTATTTATTTTAATGAAAATAAATTTCTAATTAAAAAAATAAAATATACAGTAAAATAAAAAATATTTCCTAAAAAATTGGCATTAAAATCTAATTCAAAGCCTTCAAGAATAAATGTGTTAAACATTTCAGTAATTTCTTAGTTTTGGTGGAACACTTCTTATTCCTACTCCATTGAAATTATAAAGACGAAACTTTTATATACCCAAAATCAAAAAACTAAATATTTTACTCTAAAAAGTAATTTCTACCTCATTCATAAAGTTAGGCCCCAGATTGATCATACATTTATGATAGTGATATATCAATATCTTAAATTTCAATATATCGACTATCAATATAAATAAATTTTGAGATAATCATTTGAATACTGTACCCCTTAACCCGTGAGTATTGGTAATTTTACTATTTTACTGTACCAGTATATTAATAGTAATTAGTGAAATATTTAATATTGATTATCCGAATGTTATCTATATCAGTCTATCAATTTTCAAAATGGCACCATCCGAATATTATCTATATCAGTCTATCAATTTTCAAAATGGCACCATCTGCGTATTTATTAATGTATATATATTTAAAACTGGTCTTTGGTGATCTATTAAGAAATTTTTAATATATTTTATTTATATTTTGCCTTTATAATTCCAATAAAGTAAGGATAAGAAGTGTTTCACCCAAACTAAGAAATTACTAATTCTTCACTTAAATCTTGGATTAATTTTTAAAATTACAAATATCACAGAGATACTAATATTTCTTAAAAAATTCAAAGTTAAATATAACACAGTCTGACCTTTTTGTATTAAAATGTATGATTAACATTGAATGGTCTTGTTTCACATTAAAATATTAGAAAGTCCAAATTAACATTTCTGGATTTATGGAATTAGAATAAAAAATTTTGGCATTTCTTTAGCACAGTCTTCTTAGCTGGCATTTTTAGTAATGAACTCTAAAAACTTAAATATATAAAAAATAAAAAAAAAAAAAAAAAATATTTTTATATATATATATATATATATATATATATATATATATATATATATATATATATATATATATATATATATATATATATATATATATATATATATATATATATATATATATATATATATATATATATATATATATATAATTGTTTAACTGGCATTTATTTTTAATTAATGGTGCATTCAGTGTGAAATTGTACACTAAAATGACAATTTCAAACACAACCATTTCAGAATTGCTTCATATTTGGTGTGTCAATTAGGGTTAAACGCAATAAGGAAAATGCCAAATTTCTGCTCATTAGGTCAAAAGTTATAATGCCCAAAAGTTTTGGGTACTTTGGATTTTTGGGTGCCCCTCTACAGTTTATATCTTCCCTCAAAATTGACATAAAATCATGTGGTTTGTTTCATTTTAAAGAGCAAGAATAGCTCTAAGATATTTATATTTAAAAGTTTTAAGTAGGGCTTACTAAAATAAAAAAATTATAGGCATTTAAATATTTGGGCTAACACCACCAAAAGAGCAGTCTGATTTTTGAATCCTTTATTATATTAATAAATATAAAAAGAGGTTGGTAAATTGTTTTTTTTTTTGCCTAATTTGAGTTAATTAATTGGTAAATCAAATATTAATATATTAAGGAAACACTAAGTTTATTTCTTGGAATTTTTTAGAAGCTCATTCACCTTTTGAATTTCCTTTTTTATAAAATAATATTCTATAGCTATATTATTTGTTGGTGTAATATAAGGTTGGGACAAAACATAAATTATATTTTCAAATGGTATCCAACATATGCATCTACTATATTGGGGAAATAAACATTTGAATTTATCTTATGAAAAAATTTAATTTTTGCATCTTCATTTTCTGTGGATATATCTTTGACAAATCTCAGCCATAGTTCATTTTTATACAAACATGCTACAAACCCGTACTATCCATTGATGATTTTGAAATCAGGTGGTTTATTATCTTCATCCAATAAATTTCTATTGGAAACTTCCCTTCCTTCAATTATGACAGTTTTAAACTTGTTAAAAATGTCTGAAACAGACGTGCTCCATCACAACGGCTAATTCTAATTGTTTTTAAACAAAAGTAACATGAGAAATCACGCTTGTTAAGTTGTTTATGCATGAAATCTGTGCTAAAACTGGGTATTTCTTATCGAGCGTGAACACAAATGAAAAAAACAAAAATGGTCCAAGTTAAACTGATGTTTTTTGTAAGCTTGCAAGCTTTGTAAGGTGTAGCACTTTTAACTGTCACATTCATTTTTTCTATGACTAGATGCAAAAATTTCCATTCTACTCTATGCCATAAAAGTCTACTTCATGATAACATAGGTTAATAAAATTGAATTTATTTTTGTATTGGGTTCCCAATCCATCTGTAAGTAGTGAATTTTTCATTTATGCCATCAACAATTTTTGAAATGTATAAACTAGTGTCTTCATTATATAGCTTGCAAATTTCGGTAATTGTATAGCAGAATTGCTATATCTATGATTTATTCAAAAATCACAATACAGAATCTAAAAAAAAATTATAATGAAGAATAAAAAACCAAAAATGGGTGACATATTTAAGGAAAAAAGTCACAGCCTCACAAAGTTTGAAAAATCTTACAGGCTTTTCTTATAGTAGCCTACTCCAATTTAACAAAACTTTGTTTTAACATATTTTTTTATTATTATTTTTTTGTTTTAGAGAGTGGACCTCACCAACAAAGGGCACATGCCATCCCTCCAGGCAGACAAACTACAGCTCTTCAGGCTATAACGAGCTCAAGGCATGTGAAATACCTGCAATGAGAGCTCGTGATACTCTTACTTATTTTATATTTTAAATTTCTTATGCTCTTCATCTGCTTGGACATTAGCATGTGCAGAGGTGATAAAAGATCCATATACCGTACAGTATGTAAAACGAATACATATCATAAGAACACTGATCACAATTTAATGAAACAATGGTATAAGGACATGCTTATGAAAAATGTAAACAAACAAGTTGGCGGCGTGGTAGGTCCGTTTGGTTTGATGAATGTTTCATTCAATAAAATTAGCTTTAAATCTAATTTCTTCCAAATCGATAAACTTTATCACAATAGTTGACCATTTGGTAATTGTTACCAAGAGGGGTGTCACCCCCGATATGGTAATAGTTTTGCTGAGATGAATAAACTTTACGTAACTATTGTATTAAAACTATAAGCTTTTTAATTTACAGAAATGGTATCAAAAAATTCTTTGAAGTTTTTTTTACGGTTAGCATATATTATAAAGGCAAATTTTTAATAAAAATATGAAAAATTACGCTCCGAAAAAAAAATTGACTAATTTCAGCGTTATTTTAGGGATAACACTATCGATGTTTGGTTCTGATATCTTCCGATTATTTATATATCAATAAAAATAATTTTGTTTCGATAATTTTGTTTACAATTATCATTTATCAAATTATCAACGATTCAATTGAACCATAGTATATTTATAAACTGTGATTGAATATACCAAATTACCAAACGTAGTTAATTAAATAAAAAATAAAAAAGATTTGTTAAATAATTATTTTTCGTACGATAGAATATAAAAAAAAATTAAATAATGCTCTAAATATATATATATATATATATATATATATATATATATATATATATATATATATATATATATAAATATTCTAAAATATATATATATATATATATATATATATATATATATATATATATATATATATATATATATATATATATATATATATATATATATATATATATATATATATATATATATATATATAGGACCTTAAGTAAACCTCGCCCCTCAAAATAATTTAGTATTGGAAAGGTTGGTAATAATTTTTATAGCAAAATTAAAATTAAAATTCGATTTGCTATAAAATGAACACTTTGCTTTATTTTTGTGGAGCTTAAAATTTATTTATTTTTTTAATATATTTATTTAATTTTTTATTTTATATATATATATATATATATATATATATATATATATATATATATATATATATATATATATATATATATATATATATATATATATATACTATATATATATATATATATATATATATATATATATATATATATATATATATATATATATATATATATATATATATACTCT
>JABUQX010095646.1:0-15000 GCA_015478945.1 Trachelipus rathkii
GAGAGAGAGAGTCATATTGTAAGTTCGAGTTTTAACGTTATATTTGTCTTTGTGCTTTTTTTAGTTATATTACGCTATGTAGTTTATAGGGAGGAGATGTTATGTTGGAGTAAGGTTGTTGATTCAGTATGATAATCGGAAAGGTTATGAAGAGCCGGTCTGTTGCTAAAGTTTAGTGTGTTAGTGTAAGGGATAACGTTAATATGTTATGTCTGTTGAGTTATGCTTGAAAAGTTAGAATTACTAGCGTTACGCTTTATGCATGGCAATGTTAGTACTTTAGCTTGTCTGTTTTGTAGTGGTGAGATCGATTGTTGTGTGGTTAACAGTTTATTCATGTGTAAGTTGTTGATAGGTTTGTTCTTTGTACATGGACTATTATTTTTCATTAGTTCATGTGGTCAATCAGATATTTAGCATGTTAATTGATTCTGAAGTGGATAACTGTTGTTATCGGTATTTAGCAGATAGCTGTTATCGCTGCTCTGTACGTTGTTAGAATAATTATAAGCCATAAGTGTTTGATAAATTTTTAGTTAGATGTTACTGGATATAATTCCCTACAGCCACAAGTTCAGTGTAAGATTGAAGTTAATGAGTTAGAGATATGCTTGAAAGAAGTAAGAATAGGTACGTTTTGTATACCATGTTAGTTGCTTTAATGGTGTTAAGTTGGAACTTTGTTGATGTTAACAGTTTATTCGTGTTTAAGGTGTGATAGTTTGGTCGTTGTACTTATTCTTCGTCTAGATAATCTATCGGTGCGTCCTATGTTAGCTTGTATGTTTGATCCGTGGAAACTTATTGGATGTGTAGAGGGTATAGTGGTCTCCGGGTGTGTGGATCTAGTATGATAGTTTACCAACGTGTGTGTGATAATGTGTTGGTAGTAATATGACGATGTTAGTGGTAATTGAACATGCGGTTAGTGTTTAGAGGGATGACTGCCTTGACAGAGAGTGATGAGTAGACGTTACGTTTTTGGGTGATGCTGATGGTTATTTTACGTGGTGTAAGTGTGGACGTGTGTTTTGAAGTGGTTAACAGTTTAGGCGTGGTTGTAAGAGGTGTGATAGGTTTGTCGGTTGGGTACGATTATGTTTCTTTGTGTCATTGTGTCGCATGGTCTAGCTTTATTGATGTGGAAAGCTTATTACGCTAGAGTATATTCGTCGTGGTCGCATTCGTTGATGTACAGTATGGATAATTACACACGGTCATGGTAATTGTTTTGTTAAAGTATGTGGACGTCTGTGAAGGTAAATAGACTAGCGATAGGTGTTAGAAAAGTGTATAGGCTTACGTGCTGTTTGATGGCTGAGAACTTTATTGTGTAATGTTGTTAATGTGTGGGAACTTGTTGGTTGTAACGGTTAACAGTTTATTCCTGAGAATGTGCTAAGTTTGTTTGTGTTTAGGTATTGTTAGGTAGATGGCGTAGATGAGGGGTTTTATTATGTGAAAAGCTTTGTTTTAACGTCAGCATATATTGATTGATCTTTGTATATAAGAACTTGATTTATGTTATGTTTATCCAAAATGATACTCGTAACTGTGATTGAAGTCAATAATTCAAATTAGATTATTAGATAGGATGACAGGTAGGGTGGTCGGATGGGGTTGGATGGTGGGTTTGATTTACTGATTTAATGATTAGGGTATGTAAAACATCTGAACAATTTTTAGTAAAAATATGACTTAAATCAATACATCAATAGATCACAGATGTTCAGGAGTGGAGTGTTGGATAGTGGTTTGAATTTGTGATTTTACTGATTTATCTGGTATGGTAAAAACGTTGCAATTTTAGTAAACGCAATTTGACCTATCACATAGATCAATACGCATCACAGATGATCAACGGAGGGAGGTCTGGATTAGTAGTATTGATTTTATGTGTTTATCTGATTTAGGGTATGTAAAACGTAATTTTTTAAGTTAAAATAAAAAGAACTAGAATATTTTTATTTATCTTATTTTTTATTTATTTATTTTTTTATTTTTACATTTTTTTTCTTGATGGTTCTGAATCCATTATTGGTTTCGAGAAGTCTATCAGTATCTCAATAACAATACATATACAAGACATCCAATATTGTTTATATTACACAAATATTTAATTCACTTCGGTCATACCAATGCACCGGCTGCCAGCACCGGTGCAAGGTACGACTTCCGACCCTCGGGCTTCTGAATCCTTCTCCTATTACTCTGTCCTCATTCTCCTTCCTTCCTCATTCCCTCCCTCTTCTTTCCTTTCTTCTCTCTTTAGTCGATCGCCTCTACGCGCTGTTTGCATTTCAAGGCAATAATTTCTTCGTTTTCAGGGTTGAGTGCAAACTGCACATTGCAGCCACCAGCAAAGTTGCCCAAATTGCGCATCCGAATTGCAACTCTCAACTGTTCCGTCTCACGACGATCCTACTCTCTACTCCTGTCGCTTCTAACCGATTTCTCGAGCTTTTATACATCGTCAATCTTAAGTTTTTTTTTAAGGGGTGTCATTGGTCCCGCTTCGAAGGTGCCGAAGGGACGACACATGGAAGGAGGGTTATTGTAAATATCGTTCTACGATGAGCTTTACATTCATGCATAAATACATTCCTCGAAAGAAGTTGAACAATATATACTCTAACCGCCTGTATATGATAATACCTCGGCACTCAGAATGATGTCGATAGAAGCACCAGCGGACAAGCAAAGTCGGATGCGTTAAAAAAACGATTCCTTACAGGAATCGTTTTTCGCCTCAGATTCGATTCCTTGGAAATCGAATCTTCGACGTAATTAATAATAATAATACAAATAATAATAATAATGTGTATGTTTATGTGTATGTGTGTGCTCGCGCATTGACGTAATCTCGTCTGCGACCAGACGATTACTCATCAGCGCTCGAACTCTAACTCGCTGTTTAGCTTAACTCAATCCCTCGGTTTGGAAAGCCAATAAGGGTATAAACGCAGGTTTTGTATGCGGTTCTACGCTCTCTTGGTGTGTGTTGTGACCTCTTCCATTTTTATATCATCCTATCCTTGATTTATTGTTAATATTTTGTGATTCTGTATTTCTACTTATATCTTATTTGTCTTATATCATAGTCATTGTTACTTATATCTATTGTTTCTTTTCATTATTCTGTTATAGTTGCTGGTATGATTGGTGTCTTGATATGTTACTGATACTACTATTTATTATATATTATTATTTTTATTTTTTTATTATTTTATATTTATTTTATGTATTTTATATTTATTTATTATTTATTGTTTTTATTATATTATTATTATATTTTATTTTTATTTTTAATTTTATTTTTTTATATTATTTTATTATTTTGTTCTATTTTTTTTTATTTTTTTTTTATGTTTATTTTCTATGATTTTATTATTCCTATTTTATTTATATTTATTATGTTTATTTATCTATATTTATATTAATATATATAAAATGTTTTTTTTTGTGTTGGTTTTTACATGTATTCATTATTGCTTCTTATATTTTTTATTTTTTAACAGCTTTCATAAAACCTATTCTTGTTATTTTAGTATTATTCTTTGTGTTATTTTTTGTTTGTGTATTCTTTCTTTATTAAAATATATATTATATTTATATTTATTTATATATTTTTATTATTTATTTATGATTTTATTTATATATATTTATATTTAATAATATATTATTTATTTATATTTTATATTATTTTATATATAATATATTATTATATATCTTATTATTATATTTTAATTTATTTATATATTTAATTTTTTTATTTATATTTTTTTTATATTTATATTTAATATATGTATATTTTATATATTATTTTATTATTTATTTATAATTAATTATTATTTTTATATTATTATAGTATTGTTGATATGTATATTTATATTATGTTTTGTTTATGAATTGTTATTATATTTTAGTTAGTAATTATGTTCTGGATCAATATGAGGTTATTTTGCTCTATATGTATGTGTAGTTTCTAGATGGAAAATTTCTCTAGGTGGTTGTTGATTATTTATTGTGTTGTTGTGTAATGTTAATATTATTGATTTGATTTATTTTGATGTTGTATTATTGTATATTGCTCATTTATGTGGAGTATTGAGTTGTGTTGTGTAAGAAGAGTATGAAATATTGATGTTATCTACATTTAGATATATAGTTATTTGGGATGATTGGTTTTTCGTACATGTGTGAAAGGGATGTGATTTGATATGTTATGATATGTAATTAAATTGTATAATAATGTATGATAAGTAGAGTTCATGACATGTAAATCGATACCGGCAGGAAGATCCGAAGAAAGATGATTGAGTCACAATGAATAATAAATATAATGGAAATGATCTGAAGAGAGTAGAAATGTGATTATGACAGAGGCTGTAAAGAAAGGCAATAAATAAAAAATAGACAAAATGAATGAGCGGTAATTTTTCTGTGAGGGGGTTAATGGGTTTTGGCCCTGGGCGCAAAAAGATGAACCTCATATCAGTTGAACGAGATAGCCTAATTAGTGGAAGGTTCGTCGAAGAGTCCCGTGAAGCCCGAGAGTTAGATATCGACACAGGGTTTTCGGACGAAATGACCTTGACCATATACCCTAACTGGCCTTATTCGACTGACCTTGACGCTTTTTTTTGATCACTTGAACTCCTATTTGATGACCTTGACTCTTTTTTTTACCACCAAATTTTTACCTACTATGTAAACCTTGTACATTTTTATCCTTGACTCCTTTTTTTTGACGGCACACCTTTGATCTTCCATGGAGTCAATTTTTGCCCACGAGGTATTTTTTTGGCAACCTAATTTTTTGGCAACCCCTAATTTTCTGAGAACCCTAATTTTTCTGGCAACCCCAATTTTTTGGTCACAACCCTTCGAAGAAGGGTTGCGCCAAACGGTTGCGTTAGCAACCGTTGTCATACCCCACCCTAATTTTTTCGATGCATGGGTCATTTTTTGGTTCCCTCACGGTAATTTTTTGATTCATTATCTGATCTTTAGTGGGTCTTAGCCCTTTTTGTTGTCTAACCTTGATCCTGGCATCACTGCAGGTGCGATCCCCAGCTCGCAATACACCCGGCTATACCTGCCCCGTTTTTCCCGCCACCTGAAAACTGGTGGTTTCGAATCCGCACTGACTGTGCCCGCGCGCCCGCCGTATTTAATATATATTATATAATATATATATAGTAATTAATTTATATATATTAATATTAATATTATTTATATATAATATAATTATATATATATATATATATATTAAATCTATATATATTCTATATTATATATATATATTATCTATCCTACACACACACACATATACACACACATCTATTATATTGTCTTCCAGTCTATGGCATAGCTAACACAGAATTTTCACCTATCTCTATACATATTCACTTCTTTCCATCTGTGCTTAAACTTCCTTATCACCTCAAGCCTTAACGTCTTTATAATATGTTCTCGAGTTGCCGTTTCATAAATCAAATATATATAGCGCACTTGGAAGAGATATAGATACTCCATCACACTTGGGCCAATTTAAGTAACCTTTTAGATCACATACCCTAATGGACGCATCTGGTAATGAAGATACTTCTTGAAATCAGTCAATTTAAGCGGGCTCGTGAAAGACTATAATTAATAATTAATAATAATAATATAATAATAATAATAATAATAATAATAATATATTAAATATTAATATAATAACAATAATAAATAAATAATTAATAAATAATAATTAATCATTGAATAGGATTAATAATATATAATTAAATAAAAATGCGGTTTAAAAGTAAAAATCAGATAATAATAATAATACTAATAATTAAAATAAAAATAATAACTAATAATATACCTATGATACACCATCAGATATATATATATATATAGTATATATACTTTCTATATGTATATAATATACATAGTATTTGATAGTAATTTTTTACGATATATTCACCTATATACTACTATATAATATCTATCTAAATATATATTATATATATCACTACATTTATATATATATATATTACTATACTATAAAAAAGTGGCATTTCAGGTTTACAGTCCAAGCACTCACTCACGTGGCTTATATGTTTACGATCCAAAACATGTATCAATCCATCTACAATGGCACACTAGAGGTTGTAACTGCAAACCAATTTGACTTAGTCAATAATAATAAATATACTTATATAATATATATATATATATATATTATAATTATATATATATATACTACTATACTCATATTATATATATATAATAATATAATATATTAGAGAGAGAGAGAGAGAGAAGAGAGAGAGAGAAGAGAGAGTACAACGTGACCGATTCTCACTATCACATAGTTAAAGAATTTTACACTTCTTTACGCCTATTTGAGATAATTCCCGACTAAAATATTTAGTATTTGAAATCATTCTTATATAAAACATTTAATTATTTAATATTTGAATTATTTTAATTATTTTAAGTTGAATATTTTTAATTATTTGCGTACGTAATTATTTTTACAATTATTGCTAACAGCGTATGGCTTTTGTTTACTATATCCAGTTCAAAGCCACAAACAGACATTAGCGCATGCGCATCTACAAATCGCGTGTCGAGAGAGAGAGAGAGAGAGGAGAGGAGAGAAGAGAGAGTCAGAGAGAGAGTAGAGAGAGAGAGAGAGAGAGAGAGAGGGCGTAATATTATATACTTTAATATATATATATATATATATATATATATATATATATATCATATATCATATATATATAATATATATATATTATATATAATATATCATAAATATATATCTATTATATATATATATATATATATATTAAATATATATTACTATTATTTAAAGCCTTGTTTGATCACAGATATTTCGGCCTTGATATCCTGCCAAGATACTCACTATAGCCCAGTCCTACCTCCTAAGCTAATAACCTGCACCTAACACTGACTAACCTAACACTAACCTTAACTAGACTACACTTCAACCTATAACCTAACCTAACCTACCTAAATCTCCTCTTATCTATACCTAACCTACTACCTAACTATCACCAAACTACACTTACACCTTAGCGTACGATCCTACACCTTAGCCTTTACACCCTATATACACCTGCTCCTTAGCCTCACAACACGTTTATTGCTACTCTACCCTGCCTTGAGCTCTATAACCGGTTAAAACTGAAGCTAATGCCTTTGGTAGGCTTATTACTGTGGCTAATTGAGGTCAATGTAGGTTACCTGACCTGTAATGTATCTAAATTTCATTAACTATTTTCCATCGTGGTCACAACAGCACACACACACACACACTTATATTCATATTATTATTATGATAGTCATAGATATTCACACGACACGCACAGAGACAGTAAGCACGACCAGCACACAGACAAGCAAGTCAACACACACACACCCATGACATTACATTTACACTTATACCACGTAAAAAACAGCACTCTGCCCTAACAAGCCCTTGGAGGCAATCTCTTGAGAATCCGAATTTTTCGGTCAATAACTTCATTGTATCCCAGGGTTGCATTTTTGAGTCCTTGTCGTTTTTAGACTTGTGCGTGTTTGATGCTCAGCTTTGCGCACTGATATATATAATTACTTTATTAGTAAAGTATATACCTACTATAATATATATTTATTATATTATATATAGATATATTTTATATATATATATATATATGATTATTTATATTAAAAAGGTAAATTTATTAATTATACTATATTTAATAAATAATAAAAATATATTTAATAACTCATATTTTATTATATTATTAATAATAAATAAACTTTTTAATTAGTATTACCCAAATTTTCGGTCAACCTTTTGTTATATTCTAGGGGAATATTTTGGTTCTTGTAGGCTTTTTGTACCCTTGTAGGTTCTTGTAATGCCTCTAACTTTGAAGGTTTCATTCTTTGATTGACTCATTTCTTCTGATAGTATAAGTTATTCTTTGATACCTTAAGACTTATATTTGAATGTTTCACTTCTTTGATAACTCATCTTTGATGGTTCCCAAACCCTGAGCCTAGAACAAGTACTACATATTGAATGTCTATCCTATGTTATAAATTTTTTCATATGTCTGACTCGCAGGACGCAGCGTGATCTCTCCCCGCAAAGGCTGGAGGCCCGCACCCGTAGGTGCGACCCGCCGAGCGAATGAAAAATATCAATATAGTAGGGGATATTAGTTCATTCTCATTTTTTATTTCATACTTAAACATTTCAAAGAATTCTTTTCAATATATATGAGTCATCTCATTTTTATTTCAATCACTTAACACATTTTTTATTAATAACATTTCGCGAACGCTAAAACTGTAACTGCATTACAGACACTAGTTATTCTACACAATACTCTCTAGTTCCACATATTTTTTACCTTAATACTTTCTTTACTTAATACTTTTTTAATTTAAAATTTTTAAATTGTATGAATAAGAAGACAAAAACCAGCACGATGACTGCTAACATAAACTCATTTATTATTGTTCTACGCAACACTGTACGTAAATTTTTTATTTAAAAACATTAGAGCACTTACATAGCCTTTCACATAAAACAGTAATCAGTAATCAATAGAGGTGTTCACCTAACCCATAAGGGGGGATTACAGTATCTTTTGGTTTTCACTGCTTTAGGGCTGCTGCTTAACTCTATGGTGTATTAGCTCGCTGGTTAGACACTCATGGTGTTCTACTAGCTTGAAAAACTCATATGTTTTACTGGCTTTAAGTCGCCACATATCATTACTATTACAGATACGTTCAAGGGCATAAGTAAATCAGGTAAAGTCATAGAGGTTGTTACTAACACCAAAAGGGGGGGGGGTTAGGACAGTATGAGAGAGCTTAATGTGTTTACTGCTTTTACTCGCTTTTGCTCTGTTATTGTAGCTGCTTATTAACGCTGTTTTTAACGTGCTAGATGTAACTATTCGTGCTTTACTGCTGTTACACTCTGCTGTATTACTGCTTTATACTTCTGTACTTTACTGCTATTACTATATATTTTTTACCATATTGTTTTTATTTGTTTTAATTACTTTTATTTACTTTTTATATTATTTAATTTTTTTTATCTTATTATTATTTTATTATTTTTAATTATTTTATTTTTATTATTTTCTCAATTAATGCTTTAGATGTTAATTTACTTCAATAGCCTATTGTGTTTATTATTATTTAGAGCACACACACACACACACACACACACACACATATTATATGTATATAATATCCTTCTGTATACACACACATTTAACTATATGATAACACTTACATTTCCCATAGACAACTTACATTTACTACTTATACACACCTACATAGTCTAATATCTTCTTTATTCACAACATTACGCACAATATCACATAGACATCTTACGTTTGACACTATTACCATAGACAACTTATACTATATTAAACACTCATTATTACTACATATATAGTCCGTCTGATCTCACTCTAATTCTATCTTATAACTATTACATACATATACACTTTATATACATCTCAATCATTCCTTGTTTGACCAATGCATATTTTTCGACGCTTATGAAACTCACTTTATACAAAGCCACCAGGTGACTGCTAATTCCAACTATGAACTCGCCCATAAACCCCTTACCATAGTTTATAAATACCTTGCCACCTAACTGACCCTCAACATAGACACCATTAACTACTAAATTCTATAAACACTGATTTAGCACTCACAACTAACCTTACTACCTACCT
Organism: Trachelipus rathkii; assembly: GCA_015478945.1. NCBI lineage: Eukaryota > Metazoa > Arthropoda > Malacostraca > Isopoda > Trachelipodidae > Trachelipus > Trachelipus rathkii. The sequence continues at coordinate 9,777 of JABUQX010095646.1, forward strand.
AACCTAACTAATCTATCCTAACTAAAAAACCAAGTCACGTACAACCTAACCCTTACTAAACCTAATCAAGCTTTAACCTTACAACAACTAACATACATACCACAAGATTTACCTACAAAAACTAACCATACCCACAGTCTAGGTACACTACCCTAGCCTCAACAGAAACTATCCATACCAGGGGCGGCAACGGCGCCAAGTCGCCGCTAGGAGCGCCACAGGTATTCTTCTACTTACAGACACACAGAGGGCGATTGCCGGCGGTGGGAGGGGCTTGAGGAACAGGTGGTGACAGATTACTCTACACTCGCGGGGACAGCAGATTTAGAACACCAGGGGGGGGGGGGGCAGAGCTGCGCCCGCACACACACACCGAGGGAGCAAAGAAGTAGAGACCGCACCACTTAGTAATGTATAATTTATTAAACTTTTATGTTTTAAATCTAAACAGTACATCTTATAATTACTTTCATCCTCAACCATATAACTAAAATTATTTCAAAGTTTTCTTAAAACTTCTATACTAAATCATTATATCTTTAAACAAAGAATTTATTATTATTAACCTGTTAATACTTTTTGTTTTTAAATCGTTTATAATATCAAGTTACAATAACTTTTAACACCTACAATTATGAAATTTTATTAAAAACATATATTTTACGTAACCTTTAAGCAATAAATCAGTAAATCGTAAGCGCGCAGGCCCCGTAGGCACCGAATTGGGGGTTGCAGGTTTGGACTTCTCTAGCAAAGCTATGGGGTTGGGGTTTGTGTTCGAGGGGGGATTGATTGATTTGCAATATACCTGCTGCTGGCTTTAGGAAAAAAAGTCAATCATGGGGCTTTTAAGCCGCAGATGAAGGTATCACGGGGGAGGTGGAAATGAACAAAAATAAAGGATTTGCTTCTCTGCTAAGCATGAGGACTGGTGATTTTTTAGTAGAGAGATGCATCCGGCTACGGAGTTTATTATTTAAAAAATAGAAAATTATTGGGGGATTCACTGGCTTGACTATTACTTTTATATTATTCCGCTCGATGTTTTAAGAGTAAGGTAGTTTCAAAGTTTTTGTTTTTTTGAGGTAACAATAATGTCGGTGCGGGAGTGTTAGTGAAATAATACAATTGTTTATTTATATATCAGTTAGGGAATAGGTTATCCATTATATACTTTATGTAAGGGCATTGCGACCCCGGCAGCCGCGGCATGGGCGTCGGGCTATCGGAGAGCAGTCACGGGGCGAGCGGAACGGAGAACCCCACACCAACACACACAGCGGGCAAGACCATAGGCCTTCCAGAATACGGAGATGTAAAGACTCAACACTCGGTGTACAACCCTGAGTACCGGGTTGTCTCTGCCCTCTTGTAATATTGGGTGTTGAAGGGATTAGACGTACATCACTTTAGGATCTAAAATTTTAATGGATAGGCGGGTGAAAAATAATTGTTCTTTCAGGTTAGTTTTTCTTTCGCTATATGGGGGTCGTTGCATACTAAACCCCGGGGTCGGCATTGGTTAAGCTAATTTCCTAGGTCAAAATCTTCAAACTGACCTTTTTCTTACATGTGGTGCAATAACTACGTTCCGGCCTAAATTTAGGCCTAAATTTAGGATAAGCCTTTTTTGTAGACGGGCTAATTTAATCCTAATACCAGGTCAAAAGGTAATTCCGTATAGACAAGAATCATTTTTATTATAAATTATTTTTATAAAATATTATTTTATACTGAGACATGCTGGATCGGTAAGATCCTTTAAGCAGGTAAAAAGGAAATGTTTTCCTTACTTGTGATTGGTCGGGGTAATCCTTATCTCTATATGACCTCGTAAGTGATTGGTCGAGAATTATTTTATCGTCTTTTGCAATAACTTTGTTCTTTCTAAACTTGTATTTGAGCCGGTGTGTGTTTTATTATATCTTTTCGACCCAAACTCATTTTAAAATCATATGTCATTTTAGCTGTTAAAGGTGCGGTGCCAAAGTTATTGATTCGTATTAAATCAGTGTTTTATTTTTACTAATGTGTGTATATCATCATTTACTAATAATACTTAATTGAGGAATAATTATTAATTTCACTAGAATACGATACTAATAATTCACTAGTTTCATAAACTACCACGCCAGGGGCTCAGCATGAGCCCTCACCCGCAAAAGGCCAGCCAAACCCCGCACCGTGGTGGCGTCCGGCCGCGTTCCCGCCCTTAGCCGTCTGTGCCGCGTGCGCCCGCAGGCGCAATTATTATTATTTTATCGCCGCCGCGTGCGCCCCGCAGGCGCAATATTTCCGCGTTCCCGCCCGCCGGCGTGCGCCCGCCAGGGCGGCAAATATTTCCAGCAGTACCCTCCGCGCGTTGGCGCCCGCAGCGCGCAATTCGCGGCGAATGAAAAATATTAATAATATATATATATATATAATATATATATATAGATATATATATATATATATATAGTATATTATATATATATATATATATCTATATATATATATATATATATATATATAATATATATATATATATATATATAGTATATATATATATATTACTATATACTATATATATTATATTATATATATATTATACTATATATATAATATATAAATTTGTGTGCGGGTGAGTGTAAGTGTCTATGGGTGAACGTAGTGTCTTGTGGTATGGCGTATGTGTGAATAAAGATTAGTGATGTGTGTAATAAGTGGTAAGTGTAAGTGTCTATGGTAAGTGTGTAACTGCTTATAAGCTGAATCATCAATATAAGGTGGTATCAAGATGACGCATCAAAAGATGAGGTCATAAGAGATGAAGACTAAAAGCTGAGGTAAGCAAAGCTAAGTTTATTAAAGTTGAGGCATCAAAGCTGCGGCAATTCAAAGGCTTGAGGAATCAAAAATTGGGCATCAAAACTGAGACCATAAGTTGAGGGAGCATAAGTCATGAGGCTCAAAGTTTGAGGGATCAAAATATCGAGTGGGTGGGGGCGTATGTTAAGTGAAGTATAGTGTGTGTGTGTGTGTGTTGTTGTGTGTGTGTGTGTGTGTGTGAAGTGTGTGCATGTGTGTTCTATAATAATAACAATAGGTATGAAGTAAAATAACACTAATATAATAAATAAAAATAAAATGTTTAATAAATTATACGTTATAATCGAGTGAGTGGGTGCGTATGTGTAAGGAGTTATGTGTGTCGGTGTGTATGTGAGTGTGTGCTATGTGTGTTCTAAATAATATAACAATAGGTTAACGCTTAAGATAACATAAAGTATTAAATAAAAAATACAAGATGTTTTAATAAACTTATACGCTAATATGGTGTAGTGAGTGTGCGTGTGGAAGTGTGTGTGTGTGTGTGTGTGTATGTGTGCGTTGTGTGTTTGTGTATGTGTGTTTAATAATAATAACAATAGGATGAAGTAAATAACACTAAGTATAATGATAAAATAAAAATAAAATGTTTTTAATAAATTAAATGTTATGTGTAGTGAGTGTGCGTGTTGTGTGTGTGTGAGGGTGTGCTGTGTGTGTGTGTGTGTGTGTGGTGTGTGTGTGTGTGTATGTGTGCGTGTGTTTGTATGTGTGTATATTTTTCAATCGCGCGGGAATATTGCGCCTGCGGGCGCAGCGGCGGAGGTTACGCGGGATATTGCGGCCTGCGGGCGCAGTGGGCGGCGGGCGGGAACGTGGACAATATTCGCCTGCGGGCGCACGGGCGGGCGGAGCGGGAAAATTGCGCCTGCGGGCGCACGCGGCGGGCGGGGACGCGGCGGGACGCACCAGCGGCGGGGTTTGCTGCCTTTGCGGGTGGGGCTCATGCTGAGCCTGGTGGTTAGTTTATGAACTAGTGAATTACTTATTATCTATTCTAGTGAATTAATTAATTATTCCTCAATGTAAGTTATTTTTATAAATATGATATACCTTAGTAAAAATAAACACTTTTATACGAATCAGATAACTTGTGCACCGCTTAACAGTAATAATGACTATGATTTTAAAATGAATTTGGGTCTAAAAGCTAATAAAACACACACCTGCTCAAATAACAAGTTTAAAGAACAAAGTTAATTTTCAAAAAGACGATAAAATAAATTCTCAACAATAACATACGAGGTCATATAGAGATAAGGATTACCCGACCAATCACAAGTATAGGAAAACATTTCCTTTTTTACCGTGCTTAAGATTTCCCCGATCGCATGTTCAGTTTGATAATATATTTATAAAAATAATAGAGAACAATGATTCTTGTCTATACGGGAATTACCTTTTAACCTGGTATTTAGGATTAAATTAGCCCGTCTACAAAAAGGCTTATCCTAAATGTAGGCCTAAATTTAAGGCCTAACGTAGTTATTGCACCACATTTTTACAGAAAAAGGTCAGTTTTAAATATTTTGGCCTGGAATTAGGCTTAAATCGCCCGGGGTTAAAAAGGATTATCCTAATTTAGAACCTAAAGTAGTTATTTCAACCCATTTACAGCGAGAGGTCAGTTTCGTATCTGTAAGCAGTGCGGGTTTTGTGTTTTCTCGTGATGGATATGTCAATGTACATAGATAATAATCAATATAATAATAATAATATCCAAATTATTTAAAAACCTTTGAAATATTTTTAGTTAACATCGAGTGAATAATAAAAATGTAAGTGAATAATTGTTATTTTTTAAATAAAAACTTAGAATGATTTTAATAAAATACTTGTTATGTTAGTATATAAGGAACTTATTTTTGTTATTTTTTTACACTTATTACATGGCTAAAGATGAGGTAAAAGTTAGTCAATAGAACAAAACGTGGCATAGCTTGATGTAGAGGGTGCTAGGGGCTGGCCTTACTGATTTACTGATTTATTGCTTTAAGGTACGTAAATAATGTTTTTAATAAAATTTCATAAAATTTTAGTAAAAGTTATTTTAAAACTTGAAAGTTTTTAAAATTATAAACAAAAAGTATTAACAGTTATATAATAATAATTCTTTGTTCAAAGATAACTGATTGGTTTATTATAGAAGTTTTAAGAACTTTGAAATAATTTTTGTTAACATGAGTGAATAATATAAATGTACGTGTTTAATTAAACATAAAAATGTTTTAATAAATTATACGTTATATTGCGTGGGTGTGTGTGTGTGTGTGTGTGTGTGGTGTGTGTGTGTAAATCTGTGTCTGCGAGTGTAAGTAAATCTGTGTGTGTAAGTAATCTGTGGTGTGAGTGT
>JABUQX010095647.1:0-2500 GCA_015478945.1 Trachelipus rathkii
CGGTAGTACTTCGTTCAGTTTCAAGTGGTGTTTGGTTCGTTTCCATATCGTGAAACGCTTTCGTTTTCATAATGCATAACTTTAATATATATATATATATATATATATATAAATATATATATATATATATATATATATATATATATATATATATATATATATATATATATATATATATATAACATATATATATATATATATATATATATATATACTGCTATATATAACTATACTACTCAAAAGCCAAAAGGCTTATAAGCTATTCTGTACTTTCCAGTTCACTTGACCCTCTATCTTTGCGGCGCGATGTTGGTGCTTTATCTCTTTTCTATAGGTACCGCAGCGGCAGGTGCTCGAGAGAGCTTATCACTCGCGTTCCAACACCTTTGCGTCACCCTCGTAGAACTAGGGGTGCTGTGTCAGCACATGAGTTTTGTGCTGATGTATCTAACTCCAGGCTAGTTCGCTGCGGTACTTCCTTCTTTCCTGGCACATATGTTCTGTGGAATTCTCTTCCATCTCCCGTGTTTCCTGCTGAATTTAATCTCTCACACTTCAAAGCCTGCGTCTGTGCTCATCTGCGTAATTTACTTTATTAGTTGTTGACTTCTGAGGCGTACAACACAGAACTTATTTTTATGTTATGTCAGGATAAAATTTTGTTATTTTTGTTATGTTTGGTTAAAACTCTGTTATGTTTGCAATTAGTCGTTGGGGATTATGATATTTAGACGAGGTTATGATGAATTTTTGTTAAATATTACGAAGTTGATGTAAAAAAATTTACGTTAGCATTATATTCGTTGTCAGTATGATGATTAGACAGGGTTATGCTAAATTTTTGTTAAATATTACGATGTTAATGTAAAATTAACATTGTTATGTTAGAGATATGCCTGAAAAAAGTGTGAATAGGTTACGTTTTGTACGAAGTGTTAGGTGCTTTACTGTTGTTAAGTGCGGAAGTTTGTTAATGTTAGTAGTTTATTCGTACGTGTGGTGTGTTAGGTTTGTCGTTGTACATTATATTCTTAGTTCAGGTTATGTTATGTTAGCTTTATTAATGTAAAAACTTTGTTACGTTAGCATATATTCGATGGTTAGTATATAAAGAACTTATTTTTGTGTTATGTTTATCCGAAATGATACTCGAAATGTGACATGAATCAATAGATCAATAGATCAAAAGGTCATGGAGGGAGGGGTGGGGAGGGGTTGATGGCTTGATTTACTGATTTACTGATTTACTGCTTTAAAATCAGTAAACTATTACAATTTACTATGATATTTTATTCAAAGAACTTATTTTTATGTTATGTTTGGATAAAACTTTATGTTTACAGTTATTCGTTGGTCTGTATGATAATTAGACAAGGTTATGATAAATTTTTTGTTAAATATTACTGTGTCAATGTAAAATTAACGTTAACATGTTAGAGATATGCTTGGAAAAAGTATGAATAGGTTACGTTTTGTACGCAATGTTAGTTACTTTACGGGTGTTAAGTGAGGAACTTTGTTGATGTAAGTTGTGTTATGTTTATTGTTGTACATTATTTTCTTAGTTCATATGATGCTATGTTAGCTTTATTAATGTAAAAACATAGGTATGTTAGCATATATTCGCTGGTTAGTATATAAAGAACTCATTTTTGTGCTATGTTTATCCGAAATGATACTCGAAATTCTACGTAACCAGCTTAAGTGTTAATGTAAGATCTTATTGATATGTTAAATATGCTTGAAAAGTATGTGAATAGGTTACGTTTTGTACGCTATGCTAGGTACTTTACTGTTGTTAAGTATGGAACTTTGTTAATGTTAGTAGTTTATTCGTGTGTAAGGTGTGTTAGGTTTTGTCATTGTACATTATTATTCTTAGTTCTGGTAATGCTATGTTAGCTTTATTAATGTGAAAACAATGTTACGTTAGCATATATTCGTTGGTTAGTATATAAAGAACTTATTTTTGTACTATGTTTACCCGAAATGATACTCGATATGTGATCTGAATCATTAGATCAATAGATGTTTGCTATTATTTGTTGGGGATTATGATATTTAGGTAAGGTTATGATAAATTTTTGTTAAATATTACTATGATAATGTAAAAAACTTTGTTACGTTAGCATATATTCGTTGGTCTGTATGATAATCGGACAAGGTTATGATACATTTTTGCTAAATGTTACTGTGTCAATGTAAGATTAACGTTAATATGTTAGAGATATGCTTGAAAAAGTATGAATAAGTTACGTTTTGCATGCAATGTTAGTTACTTTACTGGTGTTAAGTGTGGAACTTTGTTAATGTTAACAGTTTATTCGTGTGTAAGTTGTGTTAGGTTTGTATTTGTACATTATTTTCTTAGTTCATATGATGCTATGTTAGCTTTATTAATGTGAAAACATTGTTATGTTAGCATATATTCGCTGGTTAGTATATAAAGAACTCATTTTTGTGCTATGTTTATCCGAAATGATACTCGAAATGCTACGTA
>JABUQX010095647.1:7500-12500 GCA_015478945.1 Trachelipus rathkii
GAGTGGATAGAGTTAGATGTGCAGGTGAGAAGATCATTAATGAAAAGTAAGAATAAAGTAGGAAATAAGACAGAACCCTGAAGAACACCACTATTAACAGAAAAATAAGAAGAAGTCGCTCCATCAACCACAGCCGATATTGAGCGACTTAAAAGAAAGCTAGACATAAGTAAGCAAAGAGAAGGAGGAAACTCAAAAGAGGGGCTTGGAGAGCAGTGACGCGTGTCATACTCGGTCAAAATGCTTTGGATATGTCAAGCGCCACCACTCTCCCCGTAGTTCCTAAGGGAGGAAAACCATAAATCGGTTAAATAGGAAAATATATCACCAGTAGACCTCGAACGCCGAAAGCCGTACTGGCGATCGGAAAGAAGAGAATGAGATTCCAGATGGTCTAAGAAGTGAGAGTTAAGAAGGGTTTCAAAGATCTTAGATAGAATATAGGTGAGAGCTATAGTAGTTAAAAGGATCAGAGCAGCTTCCTTTTTCGGAATAGGTTGGACATGTGCATGCTTCCAACACTGAGGGAAAATGTTAGTATTGAGACATAGAGAATAGAGTTGAACGAGGACAGGGGTAAGCACATTCCCTCAAAACTCGGGGAGGGATGCCATCCGGGCCCCTTCCTTCCTAACGTTCATATCTCAGGAGCCCATGCACCCGATCAAATTTAATCACAGGCAAAGAAATTTCACAGGAGAGGGAAAAAGGTAAATGTAGGAGCTATGCCGGATTCGCTCAGAAGTTTAGTTAGAGAGGGAAAATAGGAGGCCGAAGAGATTGGCCTTTTCAGTTGGGAGAGTTAGCAACAGAGCCATCAGATCGAATAAGAGGAGAAGGCAGATTTACAAAGATTGTTAGAGATGTTTTGGCAAGATTCCAGAAAGATTTGTCAGTAGGAGAACCAAGGAGGGTTGCGCACTTTCGTTTGATGAAAGCCCGCTTTCCTCGTCGAAGAGTATCTGAAACGATTTCTAGCTGAATGAATATTAGCGAGAGTGATAGAGGAGAACGAGAATTTTCCACCCCCGATAAGCGCTGTCTCTAGCCTGAATGGCCAGAGAACAGGTACGATCGAACCATGGATTATGAGGAGAGAAGATTTAGTCGAAGAAGGAATGAACCTACTCTTCCGTCAACGATTACAGCTCCCACCTTAATGGCAGAAGCTGAAGCGTCATCAGATTCAAAGCAGTCATTCCAATTATAATGTCAGCGTAGAAGCGACGCAAGGCCCCAATCACCCGATAAAGTGCTTGAAAAAAAACGCGTAGAGACAGGATAAGGGCTATTGAGAAAGAAAGTATTAAAGTTAAGAGATATAAGGTTGTGGTCAGATTTAATAGGGAGCAAAGGTAGTGTATTTATAGAGAGAAGGACTAGTGGTGAAACATAGGTAAGGTGGTTCCAGAATTGGTTGGGACGATCCAGAGAATGTGTGTTGGTTCTTTGATTAGTTGCTCCAGAGATCGTTGAGAATGCTGAATGATTCGGCCTCCTCCCCACCTAAATCAGTATGAGAGGACCCCAACCATTCCGTGTTGTGTACATTGAAATCCCCTAAATAGAGTACCTCAGTATTTGGATGAGAAGATATAACAGTCTCGTGAGAGGTGGTAAGATATTCAAAGAAAGAGTGAAAATCTGTTCTGTTAGGAGAACAGTAGCAGAAGCCTAAAATTATTGTAGTAGAAGGAAGAAGATTTTGAACCACAGAGCATCGAATTTAGGCCATTCGAGATTACCGAGACGTGTTACAGGAGTATTAATGTTTGCATAGGCACACACCCTTTAAACGGAAATTATGAAATAAGTTATAGTTAGATACATTATACAACATATAGGTCTTCGCACATCCATTGCTTAAGAATATCTTCCACTTTTTATTGTTATATTAATCCTCAAGGAATGTAGTTTTAAGCGTGGATCAAGATAGGTAGCAAGCACAAGATTCTTCTTATCAGTAAAGTAAATGCTGAATCTATTTTTTACTAAATTTTTCCATGCTGATACTGTAGACCCAAGTCCCTCAAATAGTCCTTTTTTCTGACTCTTTTCAAAAAAACTGCAAATCACTTTCATATTTGGGATTATTGCCGATGCCATTGATTATCCCTTGTGGCTCAATAAATTTGTACAATCAACAAAATTTTTAAGTATTTTAGCAATTTTTCAAGAACTTTCCGTTGTTACTAAGCATGCAGGTTTGAATGATCACTGCAATATGAAATGAGAGCCGTCTTTTGTTCAAAAATTTTGAAAGCATTTGATACTGGCTATTGCATCTGGTTTGTACATCCTGAATAAATCTGTGCTGTGGTAAATTAAATCTAGTTTGATATTCTTCATACATGGCAATAGCTTGAGGCGAGTGACTAAAATGACCTACGATTTGTTTGTATGGATATATTTTTTTACATCTCTTTGTTCAAATATGGCATCATTGAGAACTAGTGTCAAAGAGTGTAAAAAGAAAGGTAATTCCTGGAACCCTGCTTGTGTTGTGCAACTCCTGCAGCCATATTAGGTACGTAATCCCTTACCTATAACATGAATTTTATAAGCAGGAATATTGAATTCTTCCTTAACATTTTGAGAAACAATCCTTATATTAGATGATGTGTATGAGATACGTGAAGAGAGGTGAAACTCGAAGGACATTTATATTAATGGCTCCAATTATTACGACCTACAAAGGCAAATATTTCACTGCTCACTTACGAGTTCACGGGTATTATAATTATCAAAAAATATTACATAACATGACTAACGAAACATTGCCAGATGTCTGCCTCACCATGACTGTCTGAAAATCCTAACATGATATCTTAGGCTCTACGTAAAGATGTGCCGCTCAATCCAGTTTTCTTTAATTAAATAGAATTAAGAAAGAACTGAAATTAAAAAATCAATACGGCAGACTTCAAATATTGTCTTTAAAATATCATAAAGATCGAATAAAAATTATTTTCCGATTGTTACCAAAGAATCGGTCAAAGAATCGGTACAATATTGCCGATTCGATTCCAAATTGATTCTGGCAGCCGATTCGTTGTTAGGTATTTCACAGTATTACGGTTTAATACTAACATATATATATATATATACATATATATATATATATACTATATATATATATATATATATATATATATATATATATATATATATATATATATATATATATATATATATATATATATATATATATATATTTATTTATATATATATATATATATATTCTTTATATATATATATATATATATATATATATATATATATATATATATATATACTCTCTATATATATATATATATATATATATATATATATATATATAACATATATATATATATATATATATATATATATATATATATGTGTGTATATAGTGATTGATGGGAATCGATAACCGAAAAGTTAACATCGATAAAAGTTTATCGATAACTAACATTTTTAACTTTGGTAACGATAAAACGATAACTTTATTACTTGTTATTGAAGTTAAAGTCAAGTAAAGGTTAATTTTTGTTTCAGTAAGCAATAAACTAATAAAAGCCTTAAATATATTTATTTCCTGTTGCTCGGAGATAATAATCTTAAAATGAATTCCTTTATCGCTTTGTGCGTATATATATATACATATATATATATATATATATATATATATATATATATATATATATATATATATATATATATATATTTATATAAAATTAAATATATGATATATATATGATATATATATATATAAAGTAAAGAAACTCCCCAAGAGAAAACCAGATCAAACAAGATACCGATAAGAGGGAAAATTGTGTGATTGTATGAAGAAGGAAAAGTGGTGAAGTATAGGTCAAGGGTGTTCAAGAATTAGTTATGACAATCTGGGATGTGTGTAGGTTCTTTAATCAACAGTTCCAAATCGTTGAGAATACTGAATGTTTTGGCTTCCTTCCCTCTTGTGTCAGTGTGAGAGGAGCCCAACCACTCAGTGTGAGTGTACATTGAAGTCCCTAGGTATTTGGATGAGAAGAAGTAACAGTCTCGTGAGAAATAGTAAGATATTTAAAAAGAGCAGGAAAATCTGTTTCTATTAGGAGAGCAGTAGCAGAAACACAAGATAAGGTTAGTAGTAGGAAAAAGGATCTTAAGTCACGTAATATCGTAGTTACGAGATTCAAGGTTTTCGAGACATGTTACAAGAGTATTAATGTTAATATAGTCACAGACTTCATCATTTAGTCGGAAATTGTGAAAAAAGTTGTTGCTTGAGATATTAAGTTTATTAGAGAAAGAATCCCTGGATAGCTGGGTCTCAGACAGAAGTAAGAGGTTAGGGTGAGAATTAGATAGGTGACACTCCACAGATTCGAAGTTAGCGTCTAGGCCACGAACGTTGGCGAAGTCAATAGAAAATCTCCGTCGATACTCACCAACACCACTACTCAATACAAACATTCCAACAACCACACACACACATTCACACTCACACACACAAACGCAAGCACAAGTCGTCGTACACTCACAAGATTGTTAAAACTAATGTTAAAACGAAAAAAAAGAATTTAACTAATACATAATAAAACAACTCTTAAATTTAATAAAGTTAAAGTTTATTGAGAGCTTAATTTTGAATTTCTGCCAATAAGTTTATATATTTAATACTAAGTTTAAGTTCCTAGATCTGAAAATTTTAAAGTTTAGCTTACTTTTAATAATTTCAAAATTAATAGCGATTGCCTATATTTAATTCTAAGAGGATGTTTGTTTTTTAAGTAATCAAACATATATATATACATATATATATATATATATATATATATATATATATATATATATATATATATATATATATATATATATATATATATATATATATATATATATATATATATATATATATATATATATATATATATATATATATATATAATATTATATATATATATATATATATATATATATATATATATATATATATATATATATATATATATATA
>JABUQX010095647.1:30000-32500 GCA_015478945.1 Trachelipus rathkii
TGTATTTCGACTGATACCTATACTTCATAATATAATCAGCTAGTTGGCACAAAGTGGCAAATCTTTATTTTCTAATATGATTGGTATAATTTCCATTTGATTATATAAAAAGTGTTACTAGGTGGCAATAAAAGTCATACATTTAAAATAATTCAATGAAAATAGTTTTGAATGTAATATTAATAAGAAACGATTTTATTTTCGTCTCATATGATTGACCTTAGATGTGAGTTAAATTCTTTACAAAAAAAAATTGAATATCATCAATTACTTTTTTTTGCAAAATTTCTTTATAAAGGAAAGTAAAATAAGAAGATATAATGGTAGTCTAGAAAAATTTGACTAATATATTCTATTATTTAATAATAATTTTTGTAAAATAAATTTATGATCGCTATTAATTGACCACAAACTCAAAATATCATAAATAAGAAAAAATTTTCTTTAAAAAGTTTTTTTTTTTTTTACAATTTTTGAATTCGATTCAATATTCCGTAAGATTTTCTTTCCTTTGAAAAAGGTTTTTCGTTCTTTTTTGATCGCTTTTAGTTATTAACCGGCATTTTTTTCAGATTTTTTATGCAGCCTATATTTAACTTTATATATTGCATTAGGTCCCCCACAGACTCTAGCTACATTGCTATTTTCTTAATGATCTTTTGCCTAAATTAACTCTGTAGTTTTTGCCTAATGCTACTTAAAAACAGTTTGGTATTACTTTCAACTTTTCTTGGAGAACAATGAACCGTTCTTTCATTTCTTTTTTCATAAGTATCACTTTTTTCTTCAATCTTACTTTGCTGATCTGATCTTTATTTTCTATTTCTCGGGCTCGGCCTTCTTGAGTTAGTTTGGATTAATTGAAGTGACTAACATAGTAATGTTTCGTAGGATAATCCTCTCAGACATATATCCTTCAAATTGTTAAGTTTGACCTATAACTTGGCTATCGTGGTTGTGCAATGACTAAAAGTAATTAGTATATTTCATCTCTCATATAAAATATTTCAAGATTTTCGTTGAAAATTAATAGCGAAAATTTCACTATAAATTTGTTGTTAGTTTTGACGTTGTTCAATCATCATTGTTCACTTGTTGTTCGATTGCATGCGTTGGATTGGTTAGAAAGTATAATTGCGATAATGAATCAATTCTCAATTTTACTTTTGAAAATATGCAGGAAATTATTGAATTATGTAAGGAAGATTCGTATTTTTAGTTGATATATCTTTTATAAACAAAGTTTGGTCTTCAGTCTGGGTACCCTTCTCCCCAATATTGCATATTTTCATGACTATTTGAAATGAATATATGTATATTTGTGAGAATGGTATACTGAACATTAATTAATGTGGTTGTATTTGATGATGTATTTGCCATTCAAGTATTTTGTGACACAATTGTTCTTATAATAATTAATTATAAGTTACCGCGCCATTGATTTACACTGGAGAAATCTGTTAAGGTAGAATTACTTTTTTGGAAAATGATGATAGATATTAATGACAATTCTAAGCAATGTTTTCTCAGTAAATTCGTACAATGTTTTCCAATGTTTATTATATTGACTTGTAACTCTATCTCTTATATAGCACAAAAATAGTATAATTAAGGTCGGTTCCTTAAGAAGATGAAAATATGTAGCCCATAGTTAGTCATGGATAATGAATTGAAATATTATTATGTTTGGTTCAATGTATTACACGGAATACTTGCTATAACGTTTTTCATAAAGCAAGAAAATATGTAAGTGCATAAAACATTCAAAAATTATATAAACTTTGAATAATGGTTATTCTTCTATATCGAAAACAGAATGAAGAAAATTTTTTATCAATTTAGTATAGTAATCAGTCCTTTCCAGCACTCTTAAGAAGAAATTTATGTCAAAATTTCTATTAAATAATAAGATAATAAATCAGAAATTGGTATTTATAGCTTGAATAAAGTATGAAAAATATTCGATGAAACGATATTTCATAGTACAATCAACATGGCCATGCCTATGGTGAGGAGACAACAATCTGCCTTTGTACGCAGATGAATAGCATAATATGCGATCAATATTTAATTCCGCTAAAATAATTTTTATCTTTCAAAAAAATTGTTGAGAAGAAAATTCATTTAATCAATTATTAATAAAAAAAACAAATAACTTGAAACAAAAATACAGGAGAAATAAATTGATAACCTTGTTTAAATATTTTTAATGGAGGGAAAACGTTATAAAGAAGAGTTTTGGTCGAACTACTAAAGCCGTCCAGTTGTTCTAATTTATTCTTCTTTTATATTTGCAATTCCTTGAATAAAGACCTCCAGGTGAAGGGGTCGAAAGCTTGGTGTTTGTTTATTTTTAATCTTAGTTCTCTTTTTTAAAATCTTTGTTACATAGTTTTATTTTTTTTACGTTCTTATTGTTTTAAATTTCATGGGTAAGTTACGTGTTGCATAAAGATAGGTTTAATTTTTGCTTACTAAATTTATATTGGCGATAATATTT
>JABUQX010095648.1:0-10979 GCA_015478945.1 Trachelipus rathkii
CCAGTGCCTCATCGTGTACGACGCGGAGCATTTATATATATATATGATAGTTTTAAAAAAAAAACAAATATAACTATATTTTTTTTTATCAATTTTATTAATTAAATTCCGAAAAATAATTTCGACTTAAAATTTTTTTGAGAATTATTTTCTTTGAGATTTTTAGATTTTTGCACTTAGACCTTCGCCTTATATCATTTTTCGATCCGACGTCACTATATCGGGTTGAAACGATAGTTTATACCCAAAAGGTGTCGCGCGAGCACGTTAGGTCGTTTTTCGGTTCCCTTCGAAACGCCACTATAATATAGCGACGCCATACGGGAAACGCAAAAGCGACTGAACGCTTTGAAATACCATTTTCTTAAGCTTACACTGTCTTTAATTCGAATATGACGTCATATAGTGACGCCTCGAAGGGAACTAATATAAGTCGAAGGTCTAAGCGCAAATTCCGAAAAATAATTTCGACTTAAAAATTTTTGGTGAATTATTTTCTTTATGAATTTTAGATTTTTGCACTTAGACCTTCGCCTTATATCAGTTCCCTATCCAACGTCACTATATCGGGTTGAAGCGATAGTTTATACCTAAAAGGTGTCGCGCGAGCACGTTAGGTCGTTTTTCGGTTCCCTTCGAAACGTCACTATAATATAGTGTCGACATACGGGAATCGCAAAAGCAGCTGAACGCTTTCAAATACCATTTCCTTAAGCTTAGACTGTCTTTAAACCAAATATGACGTCATATAGTGACGCCTCGGTGGGAACTAATATAAGTCGAAGGTCTAAGCGCAAATTCCGAAAAATAATTTCGCTTTGAAAATTTTTTGAGAATTAATTTCTTTGAGATTTTTAGATTTTTGCACTTAGACTTTCGCCTTATATCAGTTCCCGATCCAACGTCACTATATCGGATTGAAGCGATAGTTTATACCTAAAGGGTGTCGCGCGAGCACGTTAGGTCGTTTTTCGGTTCCCTTCGAAACGTCACTAGAATATAGTGACGCCATACGGGAAACGCAAAAGCGACTGAACGCTTTCAAATACGATTTTCTTAAGCTTAAACTGTCTTTAAACCGAATATGACGTCATATAGTGACGCCTCCAAGGGAACTAATATAAGTCGAAGGTCTAAGTGAAAATTCCGAAAAATAATTTCGACTTGAAAAATTTTAGAGAATTAATTTCTTTGAGATTTTAAGATTTTTGCACTTAGACTTTCGCCTTATATCAGTTTCCGATCCAACGTCATATATCTGGTTGAAGCGATAGTTTATACCTAAAAAGGTGTCGCGCGAGCACGTTAGGTCGTTTTTCGGTTCCCTTCGAAACTCACTATTATATAGTGTCGCCTTACGGGAGTCGCAAAGGCGGTTGAACGCTTTCAAATACCATTTTATTAGCTTAAACGTCATATATTAATAATATATAATATTATATATATATATATATATATATAATATATATATAATATATAATATATATATTTATATATAATATATATATATATATATACTATATATATATATATATATATAATATATATATATATTTCTTTTTGAGGTTTTTTTAGATTTTAGCACGTAGACCTTCGAGACTTATACTAGTTCTCGAAGAATGTAGATAGTAAAATATTTTTGTTACATATATTTTTTTTTACATTAGTTATCCCTAAAAATCCTTTTTCTATGAAAAATTATTTTTAAGGGGTACCTAAAATATATAAATTGATTGAAAATAGAATTAAAATGTATTGATATAATTTGTTTCAAAAATATGGTCTTAAAAGCAGAAATTCGTTAATTATTTTATTTGAGTGCAAAAATCTGAAAATCTAAAAAAGGTTTGTAATTTTTTAAAAAATAAAAATAAAAAAAATGTAGTGGTGTTTTCGAACACTTTATTAATTAAAAGTTTTTAGTATTATTAGTGAGGAATATGAACATTATTTCTCAATATATGTACACACAAACACACACACACATACACGTTTATATAAAAACATTATGTATTTCTGTATCTGCGAAAATATCCCCTTCCCCCCCCTCCTCCTAGGTACGTGCCGAACCTATTATAATATTTGTACCGCGAAACATAGTTGTTCATTTCATCGTGTCTGTTGCCCCTCTGAAAATTCCTATTATTGTAGTAGAATTTACTGTTTTCATTAGCGTACGCTCGATACGGGTACGCAACCGCACCGTTTTTGCTTATATTATAAATATTTTCATGCTCGTTATTGGCGTTATTATAGTTATTATTATTATTGTTATTATTATTATTTTTACTACTATTATTAATGTTATCTCTATTAGCGATACCAATTTTATTATTAGTATTATCGCCATAAACATTATTATTAATATTAGCATTTTTATTATCGTTATTAACATTCTCAATTTCATTAATACCCGTTGTACCGTTCACAATGTTGTTGTTGTTGTTGTTGTTGTTGTTGCAGTCACGTACGATGTTCTCTTCGCCCGAGTAAGCGAATCCGATTGGGTTCGATGCTTTTTTATCGCGGCCAAAAATAAAATTGCGCAGTTCACGGACGTACCCTTGGAACCAAACGAGGTCGGATGCGGACCTTTCTACGAGAATGTTTAGCCCCCCGCGGTTTATTATGTCGACGCGCTCTTCCACGCCCCGCGACGTGGATTCCAGCGCGAAATTACCCCATATCTTAATCATGTTTAGAGCCGAAAGCAGTTCCCGGCACTCCTCATTTTGTTTTTTACTAACCGCTAAATCCTTTTCTATAACGTCGAGATAAGCCCTTTTCTCTCTCGCTATTATCTCTTGAATCTTTTTATCGCGCTTGTCGAACGTTTCTCGCTCTTCGTGATCCTCCTCTTTTATTAATGCAAGAAGCGAGTCTCGAAAGTCGATATCGAGCTCCATCACCTCGTCGAATACGGGATCGAATATAGAATTGATCGAGTCGCAATTGCCTACGATTTCGCGATATATGACGTCGTTGTTCTTCGCTATTAACGCCGTCGCCGATGCCGCGGTCGCGGTGGTCGTTTTGGGCACCACGAACTCGTTATGGAAATGATTCAGCGCCGGAAACAGGTACGTAAGAGCCCCCCTTTTATCGCCGCGGTTTAAATACGCAGCCGCGTATTCGAATAAGTTGATCGCCCGGGTTTCGATGTGTTTTAACTCTACGAAAAAGTTGAGGGAAGCCGTAAGGGAATCTTTATCGGCACTTTCTATATCACTCCCGCCGATGCGGGTTTCGGAATTCGGTATGGAATTAGCGTACATTTCGCTTATTTTCTCGCACGTCATGAAAATAGTATAATGTAGTCTAAAAAGCATATCGTTCGACACCAAATTGCACGACGACTCGAACTTTACCAAGCGAGATTTGATAAATTCCGTCGTTTTCGAGAACGCCACGAGCCGTTTTCTCGCCAAATAATCGAACAAATGCTTGTTATTTTTAATAAATCCACCCGACTCATCGAAGAAAAATGAAAATATTTCTTGGAAACCTTTCCCTTCTTCCCGGAAATCTTTTAATTTTTTCAAAGCGCTCTCCTCGAAAAGATGCGAGAACGTGCGCGCGTAAGCGAGCAAAAAATTCGAGGTGGCGTTTTCCACATCGACCTTCGAGGGAGTTTTGAAATCGATAATGAAGTTTTCTTCGTCAACGCAGTAGCCGAATTCCTCGTTTTCGGCTCGTGTCTCGTCGTTTTCCGATCGCTCTTCTTCGGTTCTGGGCTGATCCAAAGGGTGGGGGGTGGAGGATTTAGGCGGAGAAACAACGGGGAAAGATTTCGAATACGAGAGAACATTTCTCACCAACTCACGATACGACTTCTCACCGCCACTCTCCAATTTTTCACCCCCGGTCGTACGAGAACGAAGCGGCATCGTCGTCGCCGTCGTCGTCGTCGGCGTCCACGGCGAAGGATGACATGCTTCTAAGTTTTTTACTACGAGAAAAAATTGCGTCATTTTTGAACGGGGGTGCTTCAAATTCGAACTAACGTTAGTATTCGATGGCGGAGGGAGATAATCCGAACTTTTCTTCGTTCCTTCGCCGAAAAGAATTCCTTTATGGGACACGTTTTTCTCGAAGAATGTGGCACCCCTATCACTATCACTACCGGAGATGTTCGCATTTTCCGGATCTCTGGACCGACGACTACCGCCTTTGTTCTTAACTCCTTCTAGGTTATTTTTAAACCTTTTTTCGTTTGAACGATTATTCTCGTCCTTAAACCTCAATCTTGCGGATGCGGCACCGCGTCCGCTACGTTGGACGTTGTTCCTTTTAAAGTTATTTTCAGCGTCGCTTTCTTCACCCGAGAATATCGGTGATTCCCCTTCGTCTAGTAATTTAAGAGTTTCGTCCCCGGCGAGTGGATTTTGATTTTGCGCCCACGCCATGCAAATATATATATTATATATATATATTATAAATATAATATATATATATATAATATATATATATATATATATATAATAATAATATATATATATATATATATATATATATTATATATATTTAATCATATATATATTTAATATTATATATATATATATATAAGAACGAAAATATTCGATAGTAAATAGAAGAACATAATAAAAAAGATTTAACAACAAATATTTATTATTAATATACGGGACGGGAGGGATGAAAAATATAAATATTATCTTCGATTTCCGAAACGTATTCACCGACGACACAAATTTCAATACCGATTTATTAAAATTTGAGCGGTCTGTTTCATTTGACGACCGAGATTTCGCGCGCGGTAGAAAAAGAAGCGTGTTGCGGAAAATGGAAAAAATTCTGCTAGAAATAACGCGACATAGCGCGGATATCGAAAGGTGCGCTATTAAGATTCAAGATAGCGTGAAAAAAATCGAAATGAACAACGAAGAAATTCACAGGGCGCTTCGCAATTCGAACGTAAACTGGCAATCTTATTTTGGATCGAGGTGTTCCAACACACCCGCGACGACGAGTTCGGTGATGGCGGCGACAACGCTCCGCGATGAAGGTGTCGACGATCACCCTTTACTCGTGATTCAGGGGCCCAAAGGTCTGCTATCGACGATTGTCAACGATAAAGAGTCTTTAGCGGGATTAAATTAAAAGGTGAAAACGGAATAAAAAATGAAACAAAATTGAAGGTTGCGAACATTTTAGCGAATACCATCATCATATTCTTATTATAAGGAATATACTCAAGAAAAATTTAATTATTTAACAAAGAATAAAAAGTAGAAAAAAGAATTGAATCGTTCAAATTTCGTACGTAATATCTTCGGAGCTCGAATAGCTGCAGCGACCACGATGGCGTAGGCGACAGCGGCGTGCGCTCGGCGGCGGCGAATCCTGTTTCGGCCCCGTCGAGAAGTTGGGAAGGAGAAGGCGACTCGGTAAAAATTTGTAATCGATGGGATCGAATAAAGCTTTAAGTTTGGGGTTGTTTTTAAAAGCCTTGCTCCTCAAATAGTGATTTGTTTCAATTATTTTTACCTCGTGGATGAGCCGGTCTATGTTCGTGAAGCAAGTAATGTCGTAAATGTTTTCGAACGCCGCTCTTTGCAGGCCTAATTTCAGCAAAAGATATTTGTCGCGCATCATGCGACGGTACTGCTGCTGTTGCTGCTGCTGCTGCTGCTGCTGCTGCTGCTGCTGCTGCTGCTGCTGCTGCTGCTGCTGCTGCTGCTGCTGCTGCTGCGCTGCTGCTGGTGCTGCTGATGTTGCTGATGCGAGGTCGACGGCTGCGGTGGCGGTTGTTCTTCGACCGAACTGGTCGTCTTCGTCGTCGGATCGTCCTTTTGGCCGTCGTGGTGTAAGAAATAATGGTTATAAGAGCCGATGCAGTCGAGATAGTTCCGAATGTGGGAGCAAATGTTGTTAATCGTCGTCAAATTGCAGTGTTTCTCGGCTCGGTTCTTGATGCGAGGATCGATGAAGCTCAAAACCGCCAAGGCCAAATTTTTGGGAGTCTTCTGATCCAAAATGTTGTTCTTCTTAACGACGTTGTATAGCTCGATCGCTCGGCGCGTTTGTCGCGGATCGAAATCCACTTCACTCGCGTACTTATGGATCAAGAACTTGGCGTTGTTGACGTTGTTCAGTTTCGACAGTAGCACTCGATCGCCCAAACTAATAACGAAGTGACAAAATTTCGTATCGAAATTCGCGTCCGTGATGTTAAAGGCGTCGAATTCGTTCAATTTGAGAATCGCCGCCTGAATGCACCAGTCCAATTGCGCGTTGGGAATTCGGATTCGTTTGAACGTGCTCTGGTTCCTGCATATCTTGAGGTGGAAAATCGTGAGTGCTGTTATCGTTAAATTTTTTTGACGCAGCTTGTCGTCGATTTTTCGACATCCCTTGATTATGACGAGGCATTTCTTTATAAGAGCCTCGGTGAACTTTAAGCTGTTGCTTCGTTTCACGAGCATGTACTTCTCCCGGCGAAGTTCGATCGCGCGGAACGTGCTCAAAATCCTTATAATTTCCCCTTCGTAGCCGGCGATGAGGGGGCGATCGTGACTAAATTTGTCTCTTATAATTTTCCTCACGGGGCAATTGTCATCGTCGTCCGATTTGAGCATTTCGGATATCTCATTTCGCGTCCTTTCTTCGTTCAACTTATCGAAATTTACGCCGTACGAAAAACGAATATCTTCATCCGCGACGGGGGCGTCGGGACGAGGAGGAGGCGACGAAGAGCTGGAGCAGGAGTCTACGTAACGAACGTCTTTAATTTTTATATCGTCTAAACACCTCTCGGGTTTGTAGATTTCGGCGATCGACGCGTTCTTGTTTTTCAAATTTAGGATAATTTCGTTGTTCTCGTTCAGCACCCAACAATCGGTTAGATCGATAAACTTTTTAGGATCTTCCATTTTTCCTTTTCTGGGCCGGGAAGAGGCGTCAGCGGAGGCGGCGACGGCGACGGCGTGCCCATTTTCGCTTTTTATTTTCTTCCCAAAATTTAAAACCTTATTTTTGTTTTTTATGTTCAAAAATTCCATTTTTTCCGATTTTTTGACGAAGATTTCCAAGTCTTTTTCGATATTTTTCTTTCCCCCTCCAGCTTCTATATCTTCACCGTATTCCCGTAGATGTATCGAAAGTTTCGCCGGCACGCTAGAATAATCCACTTCTGGGTCCCAATCGTCGTCGTCGCCATATTCATAACGGAATACGTTAGAATACGAATGTGAAGAAGAAGAAGAAGAAGAAGAAGAAGAAGAGAGTTCTGACGGTGATAAAGGGTGCTCAGAAGAGTCTGAGGAACCGCTATCCGACATATATAAAGTCGACGACGAAGATAATGATCTTTCCATCTTAAAGATTTGTGGACCGGTTTTATCTGTAAATATTATTATAATAATAGTTTAGTTTGAGAAGCTAGGGCTACGACTGCGTCGATTAAGAAAGGAGATTCCTCCCTCATCTTAAATTTATCATCATCGATCAGTTCAACATACTAATAAAATTATTTCAATGAATAAAATTCGTATATAGATAAAATTCGTATATAGATAAATCTTTAATAATTTTTTAATAATTTATAGATTAATAAATTTATTTATATAAAAAAGGAACTTATTTATACATATTTTTGGAGATGAAAATATCTCTTAACCAGAATGAGACTTTCGCCCCTTTTTATAATTCTTTCGAACTAATTCCCTCCTCGACTTTATTAATCGCGCCCCCCCTCTTCCTCGACGTTCGCGACTTTATTTTTTTTGAGAATATATTCCTTCATCGAAAAGTATAGTATTGGAATGAGCGATCGCTTCTTCACGCCAAAGTATAATATGATCGACAAAGCGACTATCACGAATACGAATTCCAACGCGCTTTTTGCCGTCGATCCCAAAATATCCCTTCCCATTATATCACTAATGATACGTTTCAAACCTTCCTCCAAATCTTTTTGATCTATTATTTCGATAGACGAAGGGGTGTATTCAGCATCATTTTCTTTTGTTTTCTCGCCGATAATGGTTATAGAGTTATTAACGCCGAATCCGTTATCGTAGTAGGCGTCGTCATCGTCTTCGTCGTAGACTGGATTTTCTTCGTCGACGTTTTTGGTGCCATCGGATGACAAATTCGATTCGGAATAGAGCCGCTCCGTTTTATCGGATGTCGCGGGGTTCGGGAGTAAGTTTTTCGACGATAGAAGCGAGAAACTATTTAGGAAAAAGACGAAAAAAAACGCGTATTTTCTTTTTTTCGTAAACATTCTCTTAAGAATATATTATAATAATAATAGAAAATTATTATTTACAGGCCCTTAAAAATTTATTAATTCCTAATAAATAAATAAATATTTTTTTTATTTTAAAAATGCGAATATTTTATTAATACTTATCACTTCATCCATCCTTGATCGCTAGAGGAAAAAAAATCGAAACCGATTCAAAAATGACGGAGCCTGAAAAATTGGGTGGTTCCCACTATAGAAACCTGTGGAGGTGGATCCGAGTTTGCAAAGGATTTCAGAGAAACGAGATTAAAATTCAGGGGAGCCTGTACAAGTCGTTAAAATCAGAATTTTTCGGCTCGAAGAGAAGCCGCGTACCCGATTTAGGTACCGAAAAGGATCTCCCCCTCTGTATAGTATTAGCCGAATACGATGAGAAATTGCCGCCCGGAATTAAAGACGACGCCGAGAATTTACGCCTGGCGGTAGACGTTTTTATGAAGATCAACCGGGACAAAATTGAATCTTTCCGGGAGAACTACTGGGACCACTGCGAAAAATACCTCAATAGCCCTAAAACAGAGAAAAGGAAAACAGTTTTAAAAGAGTTTTTTTTTCGAAATTTGTCGACGGAGAGAAGTAAAAATAAATCGCAGCTCGAGGATGACGGTTTCGTCGTTTTATCGGATCTCGGGGAAATTCGGGACGCCTTCGAAAGGTGCGAGCGGGAAAGACGAGATAAAATAAAGAAACACGAAGCGCTCGACGAAGTCGCCGCTGCCGACGCCGCCGAGAGATCCAAATTGAGCAAAAGACGCAAAGGAAAACGTTTCAAGGCCGAAACTGCCGAAACTGCCGAAACTGCCGACACCGCTGAAGAGGAAAAGTGTGATGTAACTATAACCGCCGGCCAAAAAACGAAAACGACGTTGACACCATCGGGAAACGAAGAGGATCTTTCGGCCGCCGCCGATGATGAAGATCCCCGAGCCTCGCTCGAACGTATTAAATTAATCTTAGACGGTATCGAAGAACGGCAAAATTATTTGCTGAATTTCTTTAACGAAGAAATCCTTCGACGCCGTCGTGTAGTGGAAACGGAGTTGGGCGACAGATTAAAGGAAACTAAAAATTCGACTATGGAAATGAGAGACCGAAATCGGAGTTGCCGTGAGGCTCGTAAACGAGACGCTGCGGAAATTGTGGACCTGGCGCAAAATATTGATCGCAAAATAAAATGTTTCTCTCTCCCGTTGAGGTCGTCGATTCCCGATGAATCGTAGAGTAAAAAAATTAGGAATGCCTAAAAAGATTGTAATCAATTTACTTATTCGGTGAATATCATTGCTATTTTTTTTTAATGTTAAAAAAAAACAGGTAAGATAAATAAATATTTATTAGATAATAAATTTTTTTTATTCGAATATTTTGCACGTAGACCAATCATATTAAATCCTTCCCTCCTCATCTCCAGAATTTTCGAGTACATTATTCTTCTTCCACCGTTTGACGGCGCGTTTCAATCTATTCGCCTTACGTAACTTCGTCCGATGGATCCCGGAAACTATGAAAATTCGATGTTGACGCGGGACACGGAAAGGTGCTTCAAATTCATCGAGGATCTCAAGAAACAGGCGGTCGTAATAGAGTTAATTATTAGAAATGGCCTTAAAGAAATCGACGAACGTTACGTTAAAATTCAGGACGAACTCAACCGCCTCCATGCCAAAAACGAACGAATAAGTTCGCGCAACGCCGAAATCGCGGAGAGGCTAAAGGACGTAAAGGAAACTTTGATCAATTACGACGAAAACAGTTTGGGTAATGCGGCGAGTCTACAAATGAAAAAGTTAAAGCACAAAATTGAAAAAATTAAAGAGAGGACGAAATTAAAAAAACTAAAAAAGAAAGCTTTATCTCATCGCTCGAAGAATTAAAGTCCGCTCGATAAATTTTGCTAAGAGGCGCGGGGTAGAAACATTGTCTTTATGTAAACCCGACTAACTTTCCGTATTTATCGTTGTTTTGAGTTTTTTATTTGAATAAAATTGTTAGAAAAAATGGTGTTTGCTTTTTATTAACTTATTATTATTATACTTCCTTTTGTTAGTTTGAAACAAACGTAAGAAACCTATCGGGTCAAAAGTTGTTTTTATAAAAAAAAAATAATATTTTTTTTTTCAAAGTTAAATATTTTTCAAGATTTTGGATTTAGACCTTCGACTTTTCTTAGTTCCCGCTAAAACGTCACTATATGAGGTTTAACGATAGCGTCGTGCGTTCGTTCGTTCGTTCGTTCGTTCGTTTTTCTGGGTGGCGTTCGTGAGTCAACGGTATGACGCGCTGAGGGCCGGCCAATTATATATTTTAGGGTTTCGCGCAGTCCCGCTGGGGTCGGTGAGCCGCATTTGATGAAACGAGGCGTTGTGTAAGGCGGACGCTCTAACGTATCCGAGCCAATAAAATTCGAAACATATTTGCAACATTAGCAATACGCGAGGGGTTTGTGGGGTAGAAGTCAGAACATTATTTCTTCAACCAATAGCGGTTATTCGAGTGCAGACAGCCACGTAAACGACGATTCCGATGGGGGGAATAGTACAGGGGTTAACAAAACTGGGTTGGAGCTCCAATGCGGGGAACCAATCGTGTTCGAAGTGGCTTTGCGAACTCAGCAAAGTGGGCGGGATAGCACCCACGGCTGGGAATATATATAAGCCCTCGAGACTTTGAAAATTTATTCACTTTCTCCGAATCGAGTGGAGGAATGGTA
>JABUQX010095649.1:0-10000 GCA_015478945.1 Trachelipus rathkii
AAAAATAATGAGAAATAAAGATAAGATGATACAATGTATTTTGGGATTTTACGATTTGCAACAGGCATATGAAAGGATTATAGGGAAGCTCTATGGCAGTGTTAGTGATATATGGAGCTGGTGGTAGTCTTAATAATAATAAAGTATGTATGACGATAATGAAGCATGTGTAAGATAAATGCTGTCAAAGTGATTGGTTTAGTATTACTAGCGGAGTGAGGGTTGTGTTATGTCTAATTGGTTTATTCAATGTTTATATGGATGAGGGTTATGAGAATTTAGAGGTGGGTGGTGGCAGGAATCGTGTTAGAATAGACGGAGAAAGGAGATAAGTGGAGGTGCCAATATTAAGTATCTGATGATTTTTGGTTTGTGTGGAGAATCTAAGAGAGTTTGAGTGGAATGGTAGAGAGATTTGGCAGGTTGTAAAAGGAGGGGTTTGGAAGTAAACATAGATAAGAGTAAGGTTACGGTTGTTGAGTGAGGACAGTACTCAGTGTGAAAGTTATGTTAGAGGTGAGCAGCTGGAACATAGTGTCTGAGTTTAATTTAGGATATATGTGAGATGAAAAGGGAACGGATTGATGACGTGTAGTAGGAAAGTGTGAATGGCAGGAGGTGGCTGGTCATTAAAATCATTGGTGGATGGAAGGGACTAAGTTCCTTGAGTGTGAGGGTCTTACATTGAGCGGTATGTTGGTTATTGTTTTATGTTAGTGTGGATTATGGTCTGAAATAAGAGGTAATAGATCTAAGGTACAATGTGTTCAGAGGAACAATCTTAGGTTCGGTTAGGTGTGAGAAGAATTGATAAATATTAGTTGTGTGGTGTACACAAGGGAGAATGAGAGGAAAATTAAAAGTACGTTGGGATGGTTTGGTCATGTGAAGGATGGATGATAGTTGGTTGGTTAAGAGGATGCCATATGGCGAGTGTATTGGAATTGACCGCTGGAGAGCCGAAGAAAAGTGGATTGGTCAGCAAAGGAATGCTGAAGAAGAGAAATGTGAGTTTGGCAGAGGCAAGAAGAAAAGTGCATAATAGGAATGAATTGCGGGTTTTGTGAGGGGTATGGTTTGTTGTCTCCTGGGGCAAGGGATGAACCAAATATTGACAAGAATGCCATAGCGAGGTTCCATAAAGTCCGGTGAAGCTCAAGGTGAATTTTCCTGACTGCAACGAGATATACTAATAGGTTGTAAAGGGGGCGTAAGGCTGGGCTTTCTTTTTGACTTGTGTCATATTCTTCTTCTACTTTCCTGTTTCCAGTGCATGTGACTACCTTACCCACAGTCTTGGGGAAAGAAGGGGGATGAATATAATATTATATATTTATTATATATTATTATATATATATATATATATATTATATATATATATATATATATTATATATATATTGTATTAAGTATATGATGTAATTATAGTAGTATATTAATATATTATATTATTAACAACAGACCCTAAATGCCACCTAAACTCTCAAAAACTCCTAGCAACTATCCCTGACAATATTTCAGACATCAACCTAAAAGCATAGTTGCACTGGGTACCCAAACAAGACATCGGATCAAAAAAAAATTTCACAGGCAGACTCTTATGATAAATAAATAGATATTCTAGGGGCGAAATGAATTTTTATTTTTTATGTAAGTTAATGTACTATGTAAGTTATTGACAAGCCCTAGGGTGCTTTGTGGATTTGCATGAGTATGTTTTAGACTTTGTGTATACTATTTAAGTTATTGACAAGCCCTAAGGTGCTTTGTGGATTTGCATGAACATGTTGTTTAGTGATTGATTCTATTGGCTTGGCTGGGACAGTTTCGATAGGCCCATGTGGCTTCTTACTGTCTTTTTATTTCTAATGTTCTAATATATATTCAATTTGTACTTTTCTATTAAATTTTAAAATAATTTTTTTCATTCTCATTTATTTCAAATATTTAAAAGGTGGCTATATCAGTCAAAATTTTAAATAAAATGGTTGCGACAAACGATATTATTGTTCCGTACAAGATGTTATATTTTGGAAAATATAGCTAATTAAAAAAAAAAAAAAAAAGCACTTGTAGCGGGCTTTTTTTGGGTTTTATTAGGTGGGCTTTTTTTTTTTTTTAATTATCTAATAATGCCACATATATATATATATATATATACTATAAACATATAGACTATGATAAATATATATATATAACAGATAATATATATAGATATATATATTATATACATTTATTTAATAACACTTATATGGGAATTTTTATGCCAGTATTTTTATAATTATTAACGATGCACACATACAACCAATGAGGGCATTACTTATGGCAACAATTTCAATGCCTTTTGGATACCCGATGAAAAATAAAATTCAAAGAAAAAAAAATAAAATGTCAAATTTAAAAATTTCTTTTTACACCAAAATTTCAAGTAAGAGCAATAGGGATATTCACCAATTTTTTCCAACTCATGTGTGAATTTCTTTTGAGAGGATTTACTATTCCCAATAACCACTCAACACATTCACTCTTCTCTAGTATACAATAAACATATCTTCCACATAACAGATCCAATTATTTCCAAGAAACATTACCTCAGGCAAATAGGCATATATAATTAGTTTAGAAAAAAATCCAAAAACTAAATTATTAGACATGAAATTAAAAATTTGAAATCAAAGTTGTAATATTTCCCTTCTCACCCTACCACTTAATAATTTTAATATATAGGCCTATATATTAAAATACAAATACACTGTGCTCTCTTAACTTCCAATGAAAAAAATTCTCTCTCTGTATATATATATAATAAATATTATTATCTTATATATATATTATATTTATATATATATATATATATAATTATATATATATATATATATATATTATATATATATATATGGCTAGAGGACCACACTGGGTGAAGAATTTTCAGCTGGGTAATTAAAATGGCCTGGGTTGGCCAGAGCCAGGGTCAATAAAAATGGCAGGGCTTGTCTGGAGTCAAGGTTGAATATATATAATATATATATTAATATTTATATATATATATTATACTTATTATATATATATATATATATATATATATATATAACTTACTATTATATATATTATAATTATATATAATTACTATAATAATGTGTGTGTGTGTGGTTTTGTTTGGTTAATAAGGGACATTTTTAAAAAATATTTCTCCCTTCCCAAGTGGTTTCTGGAAAAATAAATTTATAAAATAATAGCTAAATAATATAGGTCATTTGCACACAGGTATTTGGCCTATTCTAATTTCAGAATTCAAATAATATTTATTTGTGTACATGTTACCTATATTATGTGCATGATTTTAGAGAAAAATGAAATTCAATGACACTGACTTGGAAGGATGATATGACCAATTATATATATATATTACGTATATATATATAATATATCATAATATATATATATATATATATCTATACTATATATTTATTATGTTTATATATATATATATTAGTATATTAGTGATATCACGGATATCCGCATCCGCAGATGTCAAAAATACAGTATTACCTGATATTGTAAATTCATGAAGTGAGTATGAAATTATTTCCAGTGTCAAGATAAATTACTTCAAAATATACAGTAAACTTTTGTATTAAATTATATCTTATAAATGTATAATATATATTATATATAATATATATATATAATATATATCTATTTATATATTATGATATATTATATATATATAATATATATTATATATATATAATAATATATATATATATATTATATTTTGTTTGAATGTTTATAGGTGCAGAACTATTAAGAGTTGTGGAGTGTGAAGTGTAAAAATTAGAGGTCTGCAAAGTTCAGAGCTTGTAAAATAATTTATAGTGGAGAGAGAACCAAAAAAAAAGTTACTATAAAATAAAAAGGTTTAAAGTTGGGTGTAGCTGAAAACAAAGTATAGTGATGGGGTAATAGAAAAATAATTTCCAATTCTAATAGAGAAAAAAAATTTATGAAAATTCTAAAAATTTCCTATGCATCAAATGCCAAAATAATTTCTAATTTTGATTGTGATTAAAAAAAAAATAACATTCTTTTAATTTGTAATGCTGATTCAATTTTTTCAGCAGAACTAGAGCTACATAATTTTAAATGTCAAAGTAAAAGCAAATTGAGCCAAAATTGTATTGTGGCCAGGTTAAAAAATATACCAGATCTGCAACTCTGAGAATTAAACAAAACTTAATGAGTGTGTACAAGAGGAAATGCAACATAGCGGTTTTGGAAGGGAAGTAGGACAATTTTTCCAACAATATTTGTAACTTCTTCTTGTTCATGTTGTGTTGATAATTTACTGACAATGTAAATGCCAAGATTTGAACTTTCAATAAAAGGATTGTCAAAAAAATTCTCTTTTTTCAAGAACTGTCGATAAATTATAACCATGCTCTGAGAATGATTAGAAAAAATAATATTTGACACCAGAACAATGCTACCATCCTTCAAGGAGCAACAAGAATTAGGGCTTGAAAGAGTAATTTCAAAAGATGGGAACCTAACAGACTTATATTGTTGCAAAACATCACAGCCATCCAGAAGTACTGATTCACATGAATAAGGTTTTGAAAAATGAGGAAAACTGATGTCAAGTGAAGAAAGGTGCCCAGAGAACCACAAATCTGACTTGGTAATTTCACCAAGTCTTTTAATTATTTGTTGAAGGGGCTTTTCACCTTTCTTGATATGTTTTTTGAAAAACTGAAGAAAATTTTCAAAACGAAATGCACTACAATTTTCCAGGGAGCCAAAATTTAAAATATCATCTGCAATATGTGTGAGGCCATGAAAATTATGAGTCAAATAGTGTTGTCCATATAAATCACCAAAAGTTTTGACAAAATGTTCTAACAGTTTTTTAGAATACTGATGATACTCAAGACAGTATTTCGGACTTAAAAGAATAGTCATAGATATTGAAAGACTCAAAAAATTCTTGTAAATAAAGGGATAATCTGATTTAAGGGTATCATAAAGAACTACTGGGCCAGTATACAGTAGAAATAGACGGAATTCCGTGGCTTTCCACCTTTTTATGTCACTTAAGCTACGAGGTTTCCTACAGAATTCAATTGGTACATGACCACTAAGAGAAATAAGCTCACTTGAAATAGAATCTACAACACGATGGGGAAATTTTAATGGGACTGGCCCCGATAACCACAAATAAAGAAGGGTACGCATCACACCAAGACATACAAGATGCATGTAATCAAGTGGAAAACATGTAATAAAATTCAAGCCAGGAATATCTGTTAATGGTGAATCAGAATTATGAAAATCTTCATCTTCCTGTAATAAAAAACCCTCGTGAGTTCTAAGAGATCCATCAAACTGAGGGAAACTCATTCGGTTATGCAGAAAAACTCCTGACTGCTTACATTTGGTACAAGAAGAATAACCAGTATGGCCTTTAATTCCTAAGATGTAAGCTTTAGCTGGAGCATCACAAATAAAACCTTTAATGGAAACTTTAATTTTTCTTCCACTTATACACAAACCATTATTAGCAAGTGAAATTACCTCCATTATAAAGTCTCTGAGATAGGAAGAACAGTCATAAGGCTTACCTTTTCCACAATAAATACCAATAGGAAAAACAATTGATTGAATTGATGGAATATTATAAACAGAACCTAAAATAGGCCAAAACTCATAGGAACTGCTCTTAAATAATGGTATTCCATCAATGCCAATCAACAATTCAACTGAATTTATATTGCCCAAAATTTTTTCAGACAATTTCCTCAAATTAAACTCTAACCCAATATGTGAATACTGTCCTGGTTCAACACTTCGAACAGCAACATCAACAGGAGTTTTTAATAAAGTTCTAGCATCAGAAGGTAAAACAAAACACTTATGTGACCTAAGAATACCTAATATCTCTGTTAAAGCCACATGAGATAGACGGTTTCTAATTGCCCAATTTCTAAGACTCTCAGTAATATTTTCATTTTCACATATGGCAATGGATTCCCTGTCTGTATTTTTCCAACTATCTGTAACAGCATCATGAACAGACAGAGCTGTCTCACAGTCATCATCAGAATTTGGTTCATAAACATAAGGCACAATGTTCATAACTTGATCCACAGTACTAAACTCAGAGGTCTCTTGTGCTTTTACAGTAGGGTGATTTAGGCCAATATTTGTATCATTATATGTATATTCTCTTTCTACTCTCTCGTAATTAGCAATTCGATTATAATCATCTAAATCTTTGGAAATTACATTCTGAACTGGTAAATGCATGAATTTTGCAGGCTCACATGATAAATCACGAATATCGTCAGCTCCGATTTCCCTTTTAATTCGTTTATCTCTTCCCTGCCTGGTCATTTCAAGAAACAATTTCCTTGACATTTTATAGAATGACTAGCCTATCCAATATACTGTATGAATAAATAATAATTTATTAATTAACAGAAATTAAGATGTTTATAACCCTTTTTTAAGTTAACTTTTTCCTAATTTATCAAAACCACTCACAAATATATACGATGAATAAAGATATAATTAAGCACAAAATTGCGCCAAAAATAGACAAACAACCAAAAAAAACAGCATCATAGCCTTACTAAGCCTAGCTTATACCGTAGTATAAATATGTATACTGTGCTAAAACAATACAGATACCATAGTATAAAAATATTTAGCAAAGCGAAATCGAATAACTAATAATTAAGGGCAGCTATTGTTTAGACCCTTATCGCTTTTGTCATTTGTGCTTACGCTCGATAAGAAATACTCACCCAGTTTTAGCACGAATTTCCCAGAGTTTGCCAAGAGACAATGTTGAAGTACAATTTTTGAATGCTGGTCCTGGAATTTTTCAAGCAAAAAAGTAAAAGGCCTGGTTGCTAGCCCTGTCACCCTAGAACTGCGAAGAAAATCTTCATTTGACCTGACTGCGCCAAATTCCAAATCCAAAATTTAATCAAAAGAACTAATTGTTAGTTTTTCTTGCTTCACATATGGCATTTTACAAAACTCTCATTATATTTCTTAATTTCACTTAAAGATGGATGGAAAATTTTGTTATTTCTCTACTTGAATTTTCAAAGTAGTAATTTTCGTTTCATTGATAATTTGGATTTAATTTTCAAATGTTAAAACATTACCATTGTCCCACTCCTCCATCAAAGTGACCGCCAGCATCATGAGTGTCGACTGAACATGTAACCGTTCTCTAACACGCCTCCCTACATATCCCAAACATGTTCTATGTAATTGAAGTCTGGGCTTCCCGTAGGTACCGGCAGGATGTGAATTCATACTTCTTCAAAGTATAGGTGAACGACGGTGGCAGTGTGCAGCATGGCATTGTCATGGAGTAATTAAAAATTGTCACTAATGAAAATGGCAAAAGGCATTACATTCTGACCAATATTTTTTTACCATTTTGATGTTAAGGTTTCCTTGTTCAATATATAGCAACTCCGTGTACACTCCCAAAGCTATGACAGTCCGCACCATCACAGAGTCGCCTCCGAAAGGAATACATGGAAAAATGCTGCAAAGGGTAAAGAACTGGAGTTTCCGATACACTGTGAATTGGTTGACCCACAATCAACCAACCACTGGTTTCTGGGAAACATCTTAAGCACTTCTTTTCTTGCTTCATGTCTTTCCATTCTTCAGGCACCATAACACAAATTAAGGCACTGGCATTGAATTTCCACACTCATGTGACTAATGAATCCATTGATGCTGAATGTGGACTACCTGTGTTTTTCCGATAATTATAAACATATTGCAAACTAATCGTACAATTGCCTAATTGTGTACAAAGAGTAAATTTTAAGGGATGAGTTAATTTAGATCTAGTTTATACTTACATAGGACCTGTTGTATTATAGGATCTCGCCAGTTTTGACTTTTAAAAAAAAAATTTTTTTTTTGGTAGATCGTTAATAATTAAAAATCATATATATTAATTTGTGATGGTAAGTGAATGCATGGCACACGAACATTTGTCTGAGTGGGTCCCCCGAGCCGTGATTGTGGGTGGTATAGTGAAATATAGCTTACGTAACAAAATTAAATAAAGCTTATAGAAATTTTAAAATATGAAGCATTCGACTGTAAATAGGCTTTAAATATAAAATTTGACACGTTCATAGCTTTTTTCAGGTTCATTTTCTTTAAAAGCAAATATATATATATATATATATATATATATCACCAGTATATATATATATATATTATTATATATATATCTATATATATATATATATATAATATATAATTCATATTTATATAACTATATATATATATATATATATATATATTCCCCTCACCAGGAACTGAATTAATCATCCTTGGAAAGGTTTTTTTTTCGAATGGTCTGAATTCATTATAGCCAAGCTTGCAACAAGTTTGCTGCAAGTTTTCTTTATCAAGTTTGCCACTGCAATTTTTAATCAAAGTTCATCAAACTTAAAATCAATTTGAAAACTTGCTGCAAATTTGATACAAGTTCATTCTAGCAAGTTTGTCCACGCAATTTAAAATCAAAGTTAATCAAACTTGATTCAAATGTACATTGTCAATTGTATATTAGATTGAAATATAATTTTTTTATACTAATGTTATATTTATTATTTAAAAATATATATATATATATATATATATATATAATATATATATTATATATATATATATATATATAATATTATATATATATATATAAAAAACTTTATGTGTAGAAATATAAATAAAAGATAATATAAATATCTTTTAAAAAATTTTTATATAATATAGATGATATAATTATATAATTATGATATATAGTATATATATATAGTATATAGGTATATATATATAATAATATATAGTATATATATACTAATATATCATATATTTTACCTATCATATATGATATAATAGTATATATATATCTATATATATATTTATTAAATTACATATATATTATATATATATGTAGTATATATCTAGTATATATATAATATATGTATATATCCCAGACGCATGCCACCCTGCTGCAATTTGATAAGATTTGATTTAAATGCTTGGGCAAACTTGCTTCAAAAGATTGTAGCAAATTTTTATATTTACTTAATTACATAAATTTACTGATACAAATATTTTTTAGAATTTAATAAAATACTTGTAGAACTTTGCGAGCAACCTTGAAACAACATCACACACACACACAACACACATACACACACACATATATGATATATAATACGTATATATTATATATATTATATTTTTATATATATATATATATATATATAGTATATTTCAATATAAGTATATATATATATTATAATTTTAATATATATTATATTATTAAGTACATTGTAATATTAATATATATATATATATTTAATATACTTAGATATAATATATATTGTATTAACCCAAAAAAATTTAATATGTATATATATACTTATATATAGTGTCAGTATATAAGTATGATTAGTTGTAATGAGTATATATATATATATATAATATATAGTATATATATATTAGATATTAAGTATATAATATATATAATATATGTATAAGGTGTATGTATTAGTTATATGATATATACTGTATAGATATATATAGATATTATTATAATAGTATATATTTATAATAGTATATATAATAATATAATAAATGGCAATAATTTTAACCTTGGCATCAAATGTAATGTGTAATATTAGAGTGTTATATAGTATATATATATATTGGAATTAGTACTAATTATATACTACTATATATATTATATATAGGTATATATAGTGTATATTATACTATAGCTATATAGAGAGGCTATTTATATATATTATAAGGTTACTCTAACTTTATTTTAATATAAATTCAAAATAATATGTGATTTATATAATAAAAATAAATAGCATTAATATTTTTGAATAATGGATTATAAAATTTCAATTAAGAAATTTAAAAAAATATTATATATATATATATAT
>JABUQX010095649.1:22500-32500 GCA_015478945.1 Trachelipus rathkii
GGAGTAGCTTCTAATTAAAATTTGCATCTATATCACTAATTTGTTTTCCAAGGCCGCAGCTAGCTTAGTAGTCATTAATTAACGGCGTCCTCTTCCTTTGCTTCTCGTGGTACTTTCATATATTGTAGGAGATAATATTCTAGCACACAATTTTATCAGTGAATTTTCAACAACTGGTACTCCATAATGGCATCTAATTCTAAGCTGCTGCCTGAGTATGGCAACGGCATCAATTCGGCAGTTTGCTTTGTAAAAGTAAACGGATCTAGTGATACGACATTATCAAAAACAGCATAAATGTTCAAAATATATAAGTACTTATTGATTTTTATCGGTAAATACATTACTTACATGATGGGTTTCCTCATGTTCATTTCGTTTCCTCTTACTTATCAAGGCTCTCCTCTCGTTTCTGCAGCCTCTTCTTTCCTTCAAGTTCCACTTTTTTAATCAAATCCATACATGAATCCCACAATTTTATTTGATTAATCAAACTGCTTATCCTCTTCAATAGTAATCATCTCAAAAGAGTTTGCATGTGCAATCTCAAATAGATCCTCGAGTTTCTTTTCAAAATCTGCTTCCTTTTTCTTATAAGCTTCCGATGATCTACAAGCATGTTCTTTCATTTCTCTCTATTCTTTGTACAAAGTTTCTTGTTTTTGGATGTAGTTTCTCATCTCCTGCGTTGGAATTCGTGCCATTTTCCAAAAAAAAATTTCCATTTTCTGCAAAGTTAGTCTAGCACTTCCAGGTAAAGTTAACTTCACCACAAGAAAATTGAAAATAACACGCATAGCACTTGCTTTCTTTGATGGCAATTGACATCCAGTTATCATGCGATCAATATCAAAGTAAATATATTTTTTCACGTAAAGGAACAGATGGCATTGTGTCACGAAAATGTGTTGTCACTCGTCCGAACGAATTCCGAAAGAAAACTGTTATCCTTGAAAAAAAACATCTGCCGTTTTTGCTTCATTTTTGAAAGCTGCTGGGAACTTCGCTCTCTCATTCGCTCACTGGTATGATGTCACTTGGTATACGACTCGGCTAGTTTTGTATTTTAATTTATTATAAAGTATTAACTTAATTTGAAATTCGCTTGCTATACAAATGTTATTTACTTTTTTTTCATTTTTTATTATTTTTGAGTTTCCAGGGGCTCCTTCCTTGTCAGATACAACTTTGCAGAGAAAATTTTTTCATAAAATGGAAGCAAACAGGGATGTAGTGCGAAAACAACTTTCGCCAAGAGTAAATAAGACCACTCATATATATATATATATATATATATATATATATATATATATATATATATATATATATATATATATATATATATATATGTTATATATATATTAAGTAATTGATGCCAACCTCAAAAGGAGGGGGCAAAAAAAAAAAAAAAAAAAAAAGGAGTAAATCTAACCCAGTCCCTTTGTCTACCCATGTAATTCCCCTCAGTGGAAGCCTCAATGGGACTTAAAGAGGAAGAACATGCTGTGAAGATAAGAGTTCTACAAGACAGATGACCCTGAAAGAAGGAGGCACCACAATAAGTGATTTTTTTATCTCCAATATTCACCCAATATTCAGGAGAGTATGTACTTCTTGTGTTGAGGGAGTAAGACTCAGTGCCGAGGAATGCGAGCGGTCGCTTGAACACCCGCCTTGTAATACCTATATATAGAAAAGAGATAAATAATGCTACGTCGTAGAGAAGGTCAAGGGAGTCAGAAAGTATGGGACAGTTTATAAGCCTCTTAGCCTCAACCCTATCCAAAAGGAGGGTGGAACCGGATCCACCCCAAATGTGAGAACAGAATTCCACACAGGTGGCGAATAAAACCCTTATAACTGAATTAATGCTACAGAAGAAAATTCAATGCACCTAAACAGAATTCCCAGCTTCTGAGGCCATTTTAGCAACTGATGTGATAAGGAGGAAGTTCCAAGAATTCAATATTTACATAATTCAGTCCGAGAATGCCGGTGTTGTTTACAGGTTAGACATTAGAGCCGTCGAAGGAGATGTAGGAAAGTTAAAGTAGTGTCAGAGAGGAAAACATAAATAAAGATTAAAGAGTTGAATTTCACAAGATTGCGGTTACCCCACTGAGAAATTCCGACCAGATCGGCAAGAATTGAATCGGAAAGCTGTAGACGAGAGGCAACTCTAGATACAAACGAGGGAGCACATTTGAAATGAGTGGAGGAATGGAGAGTTGAGTCATCGGCATAAGAGTGAACAAAGTTAGAAGTGCAGCTAAGAAGATCGTTGATGAAAAGTAAGAATAAAGTTGGAGATAGAACAGAACCTTGAGGAACAACACAATTAAATAAAAACGAAGGAAGAGGTTGCTCTATCAAGAAGAGTTGAAATATATATATATATATAGCAGAAAGAAAGAGAGAATAGTATATATATAGAGTTATATATATATATATATATATATATATATATATATATATATATATATATATATATATATATATATATATATATATATATATAAGTATATATATACATATATAAAATATATATATAGATATATATTTATATATATATGAAAAAAAAGAAATATGTATATATAAAAATATATATAAATATAAAAATATATAGCATATAGAGATATATATGCCCATCACTATATATATATATATATATGCATGCCATCTCAACATAGTTGACGAATTTGTACTAAACATATTTTTAATATTCGATTATCACAAAAACAGGTAAGCTGTTTCTCATATTTTCAGCTAAAAAGGGAAGAATTACGATATCGTAGTTTGTTACCTATATTAAAAACAAAAGAAAAGTTTAATTAAGATATAAAATCACGAAAACATTCAACAATTCAACAACGTGAAGACACTGTAAATTTTAGTCAAAATCCTATAAAAATATTTCTTTGAATAATTCAATCACTCTATTTAAGTACTCTTAAAAACTATTTAAGAGCTTCAAATAATTCAGTTTTATGAGAGAAACATTCATAAATTAAAGTCTCTTTTAATGATCTTTTACACTATTGAAAATTCATTTTTATAACTCATTTTTCTTTAAGCATTCGTAATTACACTATTAATACAATGGAGTTTCCCATTAAATAAAGAATAACCACGAACACATCTTTCAATATGTTACATACAGAGTCTGAAATTTTACTTTATTTTAGAGAACATATTCAAAATTCTTAATAATGTAGTTATGAATGATTATATATATATATATATATATATATATATATATATATATATATTATATATATATATATATATATATAAAAATAAAAATGAGAAAATTGGGGCCTGTCACTATCTCTCGTTCTTTATATTTTTAGATGTTAAATCCCAGAGAAGGCAGTTAATTCTTTACCTTCTCATTATATGTTCTTTCTTTAACATCTTATATAATTGCGATTATTATGCAATATTTAACATCTAAAAATATAAAGAACGAGAGATAGGACAGGCTGGACACCTGGTGATGTCGCCTTGACGGGAACTCGGTTGCTTTATAATTGTTCTTGAATCCAACTTTTTTTGGGTTGGATACGCCCAATCATAGCACCGATATTGTCCCCACAAATATGTAGGAAACCCAATCCTAGAGAAGGTAGTTAAATTCCTTACCCTCTCATTATGTTCTTCTTTTAACATCTTATATAATTGTGATTATTACGCAAGAGTCATTTAACATCTATATAAATATATATATATATATATATATATATATATATATATATATATATATATATATATATATATATATATATATATATATATATAGATGAAATATTTCTTTTACTGTTATATCAGTGTATATGGTTGTTATATATATATATATATATATATATATATATATATATATATATATATATATTATATATATATATATATATATATATATATATATATATATATATATATATATATATATATATATATATATATATATATATAAGTATATATAAATATATATATATATATATATATTATATATATATATATATATATATATATATATATATATATAAATATATATATATATATATATATATATATATATATATATATATATAGTATATATATATATATATATATATATATATATATATATACATCTATTGGATAAAGATAAAGTAGGTACTTTATATTAGTGATGTCACATAGATACATCGATTGTCGATATGGTAATAGTAGCGCAATTTTTATAAAACATGATATACTCAAAAATAATAATGAAGGATAAAAACAAACGTCGCGGTCTCTTTAGAAAAAAGTTACAACCTCTCAAAGTGCGTGGTTAAACTCCCATATGGTTTTCGAATAAATTTTTTTTTTTTTTATTACTCTAAAATATTAATGAAGCTACAAAACTCCGTAGTGTTTGGGTCTTCGAAAGAAGTTACAGCCTCTCAACTCCATTCAACTGAGACCTGATGATCACAATATGAAAAGTCTATGTGGAAGTTTTAACAACTTTAGAGGCTGAACTTTTTATCCTAAAGAGGACTTAATGTTTTTTTATTTTTTATTTTCATTATTATTTTTTTTTAGAGTATATCCTGTGATTTATAAAAATCGGGGGGTGAAGCCCATCTTCACTATTACTGTCGATATTTTCGAACTTTCAAATTTGAAAACCTCGAAATACTTCCAGTTTCTTAATTATCGATTTTTTGTGATGTAAAGTATATATATATATATATATATATATATATATATATATATATATATATATATATATATATATATATATATATATTAAGGTTATATATATATATATATATATATATATAGTATATATATATATATAGTTATGCGCTATTATTATTATTATTATTGTACAAACACTTTGTCCTGCTTGGAGCGGGGGCAGTGGTACGTACAGCCTCTCTCACTCACACTTCCCCTCATCTCGCCCTCACCCACCTCCTCCACCCCACTCTATCTCTCGCCAACACCCTACCCTCTCCCCATCCCTCCCTCCTCCAACATCTCCTTTATTCCATCCATCCACCTCCTTCTTGGTCTCCCCCTTCCTCTCCTTCCTATCCCCTCCGCCTCCCAAACTCTTCTAACCACTCTCTGTTCCTCCATTCTCACTAAATGCCCATACCATCTTAACATTCCTTTCTCCGCTCTTCCCACCAGACCATTCCTCCAATCACACCTCTCCCTCACCACACTATTCCTAATCCTCTCCCTTCTGCTAACCCCACAAACCGCTCTCAACCCCTTCATCTCAAATACTTCCAACTTTTTCCTAGACCTGGCATTCAACCCCCACGTTTCACACCCATACATCACCGCTGGTACACAGATTTTTTCAAACATACTTATCTTAACTTTTTGTGACAGATCCCCCCCTTTCCATATTTCTCTCAGACCACTCAAAGCCCTCATTCCTTCTCCTACTCTATGTTCTATCTCCTCCTTCATCCCTCCCCCCTTACCCAACTCCATCCCTAAATATCTAAAAATCTTTACTTCTTCCAATACTACACCCCCTACTCTAACCTCTAACCCCTCCCCCTCCTCTCTTTCCTCCTCCTCAAACACTAACACTTTACTCTTACCTGGATTTATTTTAAGCCCCTTTAGTCCACACATTCTTCCCTCACCAAATACCTCAGCCCTTCCGCGTTCTTCGCCACTAGGGCAGTATCATCCGCAAACAGTATCATGTTCACTTCCCTTCTATCATTCCCTTTCATCAATTCCACCCCCCTCCCCTCCCTTACCATTCCTCTACAAACACTCTCCATAAACAAATTGAATAGCCACGGCGACATTACACACCCCTGCCTCAATCCACACATCGTCCCAAACATCTCACTCTCCCCTCCTAGCACTCTCACACACATTCTACTATTCCTATAAAAAGCCCTGATACCTTTCCC
Source organism: Trachelipus rathkii (assembly GCA_015478945.1). Classification (NCBI taxonomy): domain Eukaryota; kingdom Metazoa; phylum Arthropoda; class Malacostraca; order Isopoda; family Trachelipodidae; genus Trachelipus; species Trachelipus rathkii. The sequence continues at coordinate 28,416 of JABUQX010095649.1, forward strand.
TAAATTACCCCCCACCCCATTTTCCTCCAACACCCTCCACATTTCACCCCTATTCACTCTATCATATGCTTTCTCTAAATCTAAAAAACATCCATACACTTTCCCTTTTCTCTCAATACTTTTCTCTACAAGCATCTTTAGTGTGAACACTTGGTCCACACACCCTCTTCCCTCCCTAAATCCTCCTTGTTCTTCCCCCATTCTCCCCTCCGTTAAACCTCTCACTCTCTCAATCAGTATTCTCCCATACACTTTCCCTACCACACTTAAAAGACAAATACCTCTATAATTCCCACATTCCATCCTATCCCCTTTCCCCTTATACAGGGGAACCAAACAACCATCCATCCAATCCTGTGGTACCTCACCACTCCTCCAACATATGTTAAATAACCTATGCATCCATTCCTCCACCCCTATACCTCCCTTCTGCAACATTTCCATTCTCACACCATCCAGACCAGCGGACTTCCCTTTTTTTCCTTTATTCACGGCCCTAATAATTTCCTCCATTTGTATTTCATCCTCCCCCTCCCTCCCCACTTCATTTCCCATCCTCACCTCTTGCATATCTTCCTCCCCTACCCCTCCCCCTTCATTCAACAGTCCACTAAAATACTCCCCCCCTCTCTTCCTCACCCTATCCCCTCCTCCTATCCAATCCCCCTCTCCTCCCTTAATCCTCTCCCCCAACCCCTCTTTCCTCTTCCTTTTTTTATTAACCTCTTTCCAGAACATCTTATTCCCCGATTCAAAATTTTCCGTCACTTTTCTACACCAATCCTCTTTTGCTCTTCTCTTCGCCCTCTCCACCGCCCTCTTTGCTTCCACTCTATCCCTTCTATATTCCTCCCAGCTATCTTCTCCTACTTCCCAACCATTTCACATAAGCCTCCTTTTTCCTTTTCACCACCTCCTTCACCTCCTCACTCCACCACTCACTCCCTTTCCTTCTGCTTGCACCCACCCTTTTTACTCCACATACCCTTCTAGCCTCTTCACATATTTCACATACTGCCTCTCTAAATCTCTTCCACTCCCCCTCCACCTCCCCAATTCCCGTCCCTCTCACGTTTCTCCACTTGTCCTCCATACCTCTCCTAAACTCCCTCTTACATGCTATCTCCTCCAATTTTTCCACCTTTATCACTTCCACTCTCCTCTTTTCTCCTCTTTCCCTCACCATCTCCTCTCCCCCCACCCTTATCCTAGCAATCACCAAATAGTGATCCGATATCCCCCTCCCTGCCCCTCTAAACACATTTACATCTAATAATCTACCTCTATCTTTCCCATTTACACACACATAATCTAGTATCGCCTTCCCCCCCGTTATCTCACTCTTCCATGTATACTTATGATTATCATTTTTTTTGAACCAAGTATTCCCCACTATCATTCTTCTTTCGACACATAACTCTATCAGACTTTCTCCATTATCATTCCTCTCCCCTACCCCAAAAGGTCCTATTATTCTTCCTACCTCCTCCCTTCCCACTCCTGCATTCAAATCTCCCAATAGACAAATTTTTTCATTTACCCCGAAACTTTCCCAACACTCATTCAGCTCTCCCCAAAATCTTTCTTTCTCCTCCTCCCTTGCTCCATTCACTGGTGCGTATGCACATATAAACACCCACATTTCCCCCCCGAATTTCACTTTTACCCACATTATCCTAGAACTCACCTGTTTACACAATCTCACCTTGTCCCACATCTCTTTCCTCATAACTATTCCCACCCCCTCCCTCGCCCTCACTCTCTCGCTCACCCCCGATACCATACCCTTGTATTTTCCAAAATCCAACTCCCTCTTTCCCTTCAACTTAGTTTCTGTTATCCCTAACACATCCAACCTTTTTTCCTCAAACATCATCCCCACTTCCTCCCTCTTCAAATCCTCGTTTACCCCTCTCACATTCATACACCCCACCCTAATTACCACTCTCCTCCCCATCTTTCCCTACTTCTATATATAACTCAATCAGGCTGTACGCTTTACGGGACCCCCCACCTTAGGTGCTTCCCAACACCTAGGGCTACCACCCCGCAACAATAACCAGATACGCTAAAACAATATAAAAACAATAAAAGGTTAAAACCCACACTATCAGTTTATATCTATTCCCCCACCCTCTTCCTCCTCCCCCCTTCCTCCCTTCCCCCACCTCCCTTTCCTTTTCCTTTTAAATTCCCGTTAAAACTTAATTATCCATTAAAAACCTTTATTTACTTATTTATTTATTTAAAATTCCTTAAAAACTGACACACATACGATATATAAAATTTTCAATAAATAATACCTTACCAATGCAAACGATTAAAGTAACTATGACAAACAATAAACAAAATATATCTACTATACCTACCACACGAACGAACTGAGATTTACAGTTATAATATAATTGTCTATTAACGGTATTAACACCAGGAATAACTGGATTCTTACTCACAATGAACCCGAGATTGTGAGCAAAATAACTAGCTTCAAAGCGGCCTATTTTTCATATATATAGCAGAGAGAATAAATATTTTATTTTAATACTACAAAATTGCTCTAAACAACAATAAATTTACGAAAAAAGTGTCTACATATAATTATGAATATATATAAATATGACTTAAATAGTAATCTTATTTTTCAATATAATAAATAAAATACTCAGACAACGAAATTAATAATGAATATGAACGTGCGTGAGGCCACGTGGTGCACAATACTGACGTCATCGACCATGGTAATCCGCCAATCGGAAACAAGCATATATTCCACTGTATAATATCCCATTCTGAACGATTTATTAATATCAAATGGATAATGCCTATATTATATTAATAGAAAAGAATATAATATTTAATATAATATAATATAGGCATTATCCTATAATTATAATTAATAAATATTATAGTTCCTTTCTCTCAGTATTTACTAAAATACCTGATACAAGCCTTACACACGATTTTTCTTTTTCACAAATACTATTTCTAAAAATTTTCCTCAGCATTTTATTCTGTAATCTGCATGAAAAACAATGGAGACGAAAATTCACAAAGATGATGAATCTTTAGCCATTAATGGAAGTAGAACAATCCAGGTAATTTTTCATCGGTCGTCATTCGATCTCAATCGAAGAGAAAAACTTTCCCATCCAATAGAACTCTCTGGCTGCCTTAAGGTTAGAATACTACAATATATATATATATATTATAGAACCCTATTCTAGGAGGGTGTGCTCAATTTTTAAGTCTGAGCAAGACGGAGCCAAGAAGAGAGTAACACACACTCAGACGTCCGACCAGTGACGAACCTGGGTCTTTCGCTTAGTTGGGCGAGTGCTCTAACAGCTGAGCTACCGGACGCCATTTTGGTGCTTGATCCATTCCTTCTTGACCTATACGAGCCGACTCCGCCGAATGTCCATTCTTCTTATCTTCTTATAATAAATAACTAAATCCAAAATGATGTTTGTTAATTTATTAATTTATTTAACTTTTGTTATATCAAAAAGAATCAAGTTTAAAATTTTGGTGCTCCTCCGTAAAATTAAAATAGTTTTTTATTTTGTTTAAATTTTATAAAATTTTGTATTTGTAATTCCTTTTTCTAAAACGTTTCTTCACAGTCTAAACAAATGTTCTCTCAGGAACCCATCTCCTTTCCAAGAATTCAAACTTCAACCCTGTTTGCCATCTTCTGTGGTTCTTCGTAATCCCTTTCTAATTTCTTCTGAATCTATTCTTTTCTTTTCTGTTCTCATTTCAATGCGTCCGACCTCGACCGTAGTCGCTCAAATATAAAATATTTATATTCAGTAGATCACATGTTGAAAAACATATATATATATATATATATATATATATATATATATATATATATATATATATATATATATATATATATATATATATATATATATATATATATATTATATATATATATATATATATATATATATATATATATATATATATATATATATATATATATATATTTATATATGTATATATATCCATTGGTTAGAGTTTAGGTTAACGGCAATGTAAATCCATCTAGGGTTTTAGGGAATCGAGCAATTTTTCGGTCT
>JABUQX010095650.1:12500-17500 GCA_015478945.1 Trachelipus rathkii
TTATTTATTGTGCTGGATGCTTCCACTGCCAATGTGACATATGAGTTTGCTCACTCTGAGCAGATCTGTTTCTAAATATCAAACATCATAGTGCTACAAGTGGGTTAAATTTTGTTTTTGGATTATTTTTCCTACTCAGTGTGATCGATTAGATCAACGTCTTAGAACAGATATGTTCTATGCGGTGAACATCAAAGCAATTTACTACAGTTATTCATTGTCAGTTAATTCCATTTGCAGGTTATTTATGTACAGTTATTTGTAACACAGGGTGTTCTTTGCAGTGAACATCATAGCTATTTATTACAGTTATTTGTAAAAGATATGTTCTATGCGGTGAACATCTAAGCTATTATTACAGGTTAAAGCAATAGTGCGATAGATGAGATCTTCTTATTAGAACAGATAATTTGCAAGCCATTTTTTCCATCAAGCGAGATCGATTAGATCACCGTTTTAGAACAGATATGTTTTATGCAGTGAACATCAAAGTTATTTATTACATGTTAAGGAGATAGTGTGATCGATGATATCATCTTCTTAGAATTAATACTTTGGAAGCCATGAACATCAAAGCTATTATAAGCCGGAATTCTTATGATGTGTTTTTAAAATTTACTAAATGATTTCAATTGTTCTAGTTTGATTTTACCATATTCAGGTTGCTACTAATTCTAGTATTTGAATAAAGAAAAATTCAAGTTGAATTAAAGTTCAAAGACCCAATTTCTTTAGGTGTTTATCTAACTCTTTCTTGAATGTATCGATGTTGCCGCTGTTCGCTACTTCATAAGAAAGACTATTCCACTTTTCAATTGAAGTGAAGAAATTCTTTGCTATATTGGTTTGAAATGTTTATGAAAAGTTTATGCCCATTTAACTGCTTCGTGTTACTCATTAAAGATCATAGTTCTAAAGAATTGTCTGTAATTGATATTGTCAAATATATTTAGTATTTTGAAAATTTCTACTTAATTTTCCTCTCAATCTTACTGTTTCTAAAGGATAGATATTTAATTCACGTAGTCGTTGATCGTATGATTTACCTCTCAATTCTGGTATTAATTTTGTTACCTTTTTTTAAAATCCTTTCATTTTTTTCAATGTCATTTTTGAAGTATGGACTCCAAATTTTAAATCCTTATTAATTAATACTCCTAGATCCTTTTCCTCACTGCCAACTTTGATAATTGAGTCATCTGTTATGAAATCATATTCGTTGTTCCTACTCCCAACATGTATAACCTTACATTTATCGGTATTAAATTTCATTTGCCATGTTTTTGACCAATTTACAATCTTATTCAAATTTCTCTGGAATGATTGATAATCTTTCTCACAATTTATGCGATTTCCAAGTTTTGTATCATTTGCAAATTTTGAGATTGTTTAAAATATCATCACCTATGTCATTTGCATATATAATAAACCGTATTGGACCCAGAACAGATCCTTGGGGTACACCACTAATAACACCAGCCCATTCTGAGCACTCACCAGCCTTAAAAAGTCTTCCTAGAATACGGTGAGCTCTTATCTTTTCCAACAATCTTTCATGAGGGATGGTATCGAATGCCTTTTGAAAATCTAAGTAAATAACCACATTAAAAAATTCTAGCAAATTTGTTAAGCATGATTTATTTCTTCTAAAACCGTGTTCGGAATTCTTGAGCAATCCATGATCTTCAAGATGTGTAACAGATCTATTAGTTAATTAGCTAATTGGTCTGTAGATATTCGGGAGCTTACGATCTCCTTTTTTGAAAATAGGAATTATATTAGCAAGTTTGATATTATGCGGTACTAACCCTTCTTGTAAAGATTTATTGGAAAGCTTCGTCAGAGGTTTTACTAATATATGTTTTAATTTTTTAGGTGCAACGGATAAAATCCATCTTGTCCAGGTGATTCATTTATTAATAGAATATCAATTTGGAAAGCAATTTCCTCTTCTAAAATTTCAAATGTATCTAAAATACTGTCTGCATGAAAATCTCGTAAGTCTTTCTTGCTAGACACATTTACAAGATTTTCTTTCACAAATACTGAGGAGAAAAAATTATTTAAAATGTTTGCCACATCGGCATTGCTCGACTTTAGGTTTCTGTTATTGTCCAGTAGTGGTCCAGTTGATTCCTTAATGGAAGTTTTGTTATTGATGTAATTCTAAAACTTATTAGGATTAATTTTACTCTTCCGTGCAAAATTAATTTCATAGTTTCTTTCATAACATCCAATTAGTCTTTTGCAGTTTCGATGGCAAACTTTGTAATCATTATTATTTCCCATTGAGGGAGAAGACTTCCAAAGCTTATAAGCCCTTTTTCTATTATTATTTAAAAAATCTTTAATTTGATTGTTCCACCATATAGGTTTTGAATTCGGTGAAGTTCGTTTTATTTTATATGGAACAAAATCTTTTTCCTTTTCTTTAAATATTTATAGAAATGTATCCCACATTATATTTACATTTCCTGTTAATATTTCATCCCAATAATACATAGAGAAGAACTACAGAACTTACAGAACTACAGAACAAGACTAGCAAAGACTTTACAGTCCACTCAAGGCTAGTCTGTTTAGTATTTTTGATTATTTAATTTTGTTATCAAATTTTAAAGTTTTAAAATTTGCTGTGGAAATGCCTTCTTCTCAGACACTCTTCTCTCAGATACTCAGAAATTATGAGTCGCTTACTTAGAGCAGATCTGCTTCTAAGCAACAAACGTCATAATCAGCTAAGTATTTTTGTTTATTTTTTGTGTTGGATGTGTCCACTGTCAATGTGACATATGATTTTTCTCCCTCAGAACAGTTTCTATTTCTTGGCAACAACCATCAAATGGGTTAAATTTTGGTTTTGGATCATTTTTTTCTACTCAGTGTGATCGATTAGATCACCGTCTTAGAACAGATATGTTCTATGCGGTGAACATCAAAGCTATTCATGACAGTTATTCATTACAGTTATGAGCTTGCTCCCTCAGAACAGTTTCTGTTTCTAATCAACAAACATCATAGTGCTACAGTGTCAGAAATTTTGTTTTTGGATTATTTTTCCTACTCAAGTGTGACTCGTTAATCACATCTTAGAACAGATATGTTCTAAGAGGTGAACATAAAAACTGTTATATAAGTTGGGCACCCAAATTCTTTTTAAGATGTACCTTTAACATTTACCAAATAATCTCAAAAGTCTCTTTGTTTAATTTGTCTAGGTCACGTCTAATTCTATAGTTTTAATAAAATTAAAATCGAGCTGAATTGAAGTTCAAAAACCTATATCCTTAAAGCATTTATCAAACTTTTTCTTGAATAAATCGATGTTGCCACTGTTTACTATTTTCATGAAGAAGACTGTTTCCTTCTCAATAACTCGTAAGTGAAGAAACTTCTTACGCAATATTGGTTTGAAAATCAGTTTATGACCAAAGTTTATTGCCAATACTCGGTGTTACAACAATTCATTAAAATCATATCTAAAGAATTGCTTGTAATCGATATTGTGAAATTTATTTAGTATTTTGAAAATTTGTATTAATTTTTCTCTTAGTCTTCTTGTCTCTCTCTAAAGAATGTATATCTAAGAAGTATTATTTAGTATTTTGAAAACTTCTATTACTTTTCCTCGCAGTCTTCTTGTCTCTAAAGAAAGTATATCTAAGAAGAAGAAGAAGAAGAAGAAAAAGAAGAAGAAGAAGAAGAAGAAGAAGAAGAAGAAGAAGAAGAAGAAGAAGAAGAAGAAGAAGAAGAAGAAGAAGAAGAAGAAGAAGAAGAAGAAGAAGAAAAAAGAAGAAGAAGAAGAAAAAAATGAAAGAAGAGAAGAGAAGAAGAAGAAAAAGAGAAGAAGAAGAAAGAAGAAGAAGAAGAAGAAGAAGAAGAAGAAGAAGAAGAAGAAGAAGAAGAAGAAGAAGAAGAAGAAGAAAAAAAAATTTGAAGAATTTGAAGAAGAAGAATTTGAAGAAGAAGAATTTGAAGAAGAAGACTTTGAAGAAGAAGAATTTGAAGAAGAATTTGAAGAACAATTTGAAGAACAATTTTAAGAAGAATTTGAAGAATAATTTGAAGAAGAAGAAGAAGAAGAAGAAGAAGAAGAGAAGAAGAAAAGAAGAAGAAGAAGAAGAAGAAAAATCAACAGCTGAGAAAAAAACAACAGCTGAGAAAAAATCAACAATCGTAACACAGCATAATAAATTGGAATGAATAAATATGAACTACAATTTGTTACATAATAAGAGGTTTTAGTATCTAACAATATAAAAATCACATTAATTTTATGTTCGAAATGACTTAAGAGTTACCTAATCCAAAATAAATCACAGTTTATTGACTCAGTAAAAAATAATAGTGAAAGGAAAATTGTCCCTTTAAATAAATACGTAGCGAAAAAAAACCTGAATTTAGTCTTATTTTTACCATCTGTGATAAAGTTTGTTCATAATTCAATTTAAAGCATATAATATATATATATATATATATATATATATTATATATATAGTTTATAGTAATATATTATCAATATCTAGTAAATATATATATAATTTATATATATAATATATATATTTTTTTATTTTATATATATATATATTATATAATAAATATTATAATAATATATTTCTCGTATATTTATATATATATATATATATCTAATAATATATATATATATATATATATATATATTATATATATATATATATATTATTATATATATATATAATATATATATAGTATATATATATATATATCTATTTATATATATATATATATATATATCATCCTATTATATAACTATTATATATATAAGTATATATTCTTATTATTGTATGAACACCTACACACCACACTCATCACACACTCCCACCACTTACTATCATATATACACTCCCCTCACTCTACCTCCACCCCCCCTCACCTACCCTATAATAACCCACCCCTACTCACCCTATTATTATATAATCCACCCCTCATACACACCCTCACTCCCCCTATATGTACATATA
>JABUQX010095650.1:27500-40000 GCA_015478945.1 Trachelipus rathkii
ATATAATATAATAATAATTTAATAACAATAATAACTAATATATATATATATATATGTATATATATCAATAATATAATAACTAATATATATATATATATATATATATATATATATATATATATATATATATATATATATATATATATATATATATATATATATATATATATAATATATATATATATATATATATATATAATATATATAATATAATAATAATATTGACAATATATATATATAATATATAAATATATATATGTTTTTGTAATAAAGTTGTAGAGATATATTTATTTAATCGTTGCATTAATACTATAAATAAGATTATATATATGTATATATAATATAATAATAATAATATATATATATATGTATGGGTCAGAATGCGGACGGGTTATCCTGACGCAGGCCATAAGCTGATGACAGGGTGAAGAATAGAGAGACTTCAAAGGATGCCGCCGAGGGAGAAAAGGTCACATGTTCCTATAGGCTATAGGCTATATCCTATAGGATATAGGCTATAGGCTATAGGCTATAGGCTATATGATATAGGCTATATATTCTAGCTTCTAGCACGTGCCGACCTATATTGTAGAATACACCGATCTTAGTGTCTACCCCTAGGTTATTGGGTACGAGGAATCGATTGGTGTATATTAGAAGGTGCTAGGATGCTTCCTTCTATGAGTTATTACCCCACCCCCTTTTCTAGCCTTTTCTAGCATGACCTACGTCATAGAACACATCCGATTTTGGTGTCTACTCCTATGTTATAGGTACGAGGAAACGATTGGTGTATATTAGAAGATGCTAGGATGCTTCCTTCTACGAGTTAGTATCCCCCACCCCCCTTTCTAACCCTTCTAGTACGATATATCGTATGTGACGGAATACATCCGATATTTGTATCGATTAGTACATAATCGACACTGTTGAATCGATTCCTGTGGTTTACGACGGAATCGATTCATTCCTAACAAGAGTTAGTATTAGACATTACCCTACCCCCCTTTCCTAACATTTTTTGTTTCTTGAGCTATGAAGCCGAGCTCGGTGTTGTCTAGTATGTTTTGAGGTATGCCGAGTCGATTGCCGCTATTGCCGAGCATGGCGTTTCAGCCGTTGCGTTTTTAGAACGCACCAACATGCGTTTTTCGTAGATGGCGTACCCTTCGTCAAAAACCTATCATGACGGGTGTCAAACAGGGGTAGAATGTCTCAAAAATAAGATTCCCGTAGTTACTTTCCCGAACGCCAGAGTCCCCATGGCCCCAGCCGGGGGTCATTTATGGGTCAAGAAATGACACAAAATGACATATCTTAGCAAAAGAGGTGTTAGAGTCATCGTATCTTCTTCAAACTTGGCATGTCTTCTTTATATGTTGCAACATTGTTGTATCCAATGTTTCAAGTCGCTACGTCAAAGGGGGGTGGGGCCCCCCGCCCCCTTAAATTTTTAAAAATGGACTTAGAAAGCTGAAATTTGGTGAGTGTATAGAAGAGAATAAATGAAATAGAATGGCTATGTTAAATTATTTGGCGAACCATATGGGGCCGGAGCCGGAGCTGGTGGTTGCGGTGCCAGAATGGAATTCTGGCTCCAGCTATATATTAGAACAAATGAGGTGTCTACATCTATGTTTTCAACGGTGTAGAATTCATTTTTGGGGGTTCAGGAACTAAAATGAGTTTGAGACCCCCCTCTCGAAGGGGGGTCCCCCCTGAAAAAAGAAGAAAAGCTTAGAAGAAGACGAAAGAAGATGAATGTAGGAAAAGAAGAAGAAGGAAAAAAAAAGAAGGTCTCGCATGGCGGATCAAATGAGTGATTGTATGTGTAGGTACCGACACCGGTGTGGAACCGGTGCGGTGCCGAATTAGTAAAAATGTACTTAACATCTTGATATTAGTGTACTTATATATGTTTTTAATAACATAGATCTCATTTTTGAGGTTCCCAAAACTCTCAAATGAGTCTGAGAACCCCTCTTCAGGGGTTTCTACTGAAAAAAGAAGAAAAAGCGGTGAGGAAGATGCATTATGCTGAATCACGGTTTCAACTCTCTAAACGATCGCAGGGTTGGCAAGACCGAACGCGAGGTTGCCCCGCGCCCGCAGGCGCGCCCCGGCCCGGAAACGACGCGAGCGCCCGCAGGCGCAATATTACTGCGCGAACGCTAAATATATTTCGTAGTTGTAACGTTAATATACACTTTTTTTTTAATAAAAGTGTTTACATTACTTTGTATTTTCTTTTCAAGTAATCCGTTTTCTGTACTATGAAACAGTTATTTTATTTTATACTTAAACTTTCTTAATTTTTATTTATACAAAACCCTTGTTCACTGTTAAATTTTTGTAATAAAAACATATTTTTTTCTACCTTAAAGCTATAACTCAATAAGGCAGTAGCGCAAATAGCCCCAGAGGGCCCCTCCCTTCACCCTGGCTATGCGCTATGTCTTTACTGCTTTATTGTCTTACTGTAGGGTTTTACTGTTTCAAGTCCTATCCGAAACACACATTCTGGTGGAAAAAATAATGTAATCAATACTTTTAAGAGTTTATATATATATATATATATATATATATATATATATATATATATATATATATATATATATATATATATATATATATATATATATATATATATATATATATATATATATATATATATATATATATATATATATATATATATATATATATATATATATATATAGAGAGAGAGAGAGAGAGAGAGCGAGAGAGGATATGAAAAGTCTTTTTACTTATGATGAAAAAATTTTATTAAACAGTTAGTATATTAGTAAAATTTACAAAATGCGTTTACATATATAAATAAAACTTTCACCTCCAACCGCAAACATCCTGATGGGCCCCACATGGAAATGTAACATATTCCCCAGATATCTCATTTCTTATAGTTGTTATTATATAAGTTATTAACCTCTTCTTTGAATGTTCATCAAGATCTTGATCGGTTAAAGCACGTATCTTGGAAGAAATTTTTAGATGGATAGGGAATGGTATCTTCATTTTAAATCGTTCCACATGGACTATAAATGTTTTAAACACATTGCTTGTTTCCATAATTTTCTCTATATGTCCATCCAATATAGGTATCATATTATTATACTTTAATGTTATATCGAAGTATGTAATCTCGTGCCCCTCTTTCTTAGCAGCTGATGCTCTTACTCTGTAACCATAGACACCATCAGATGCATATACAATGCGGATTTTTGATGGATCACGTGGAGTGTAAGGATGTCTAGTCGAAAAATCTGAATTATAGTTGACACATGTATACCAGGTTTTTAAAATAAACCAGCACCTTTGAATATATGTTATAAGTCCCATAGCTATACCTTTTTAAATGTATTACAAAACACAGCTATGGTTACGATGGTTGGTTCTCAACTGAATATCATATTCACAGGTTTGTAACCAGCAACCTTTAAAAATACGTGACGTCATAAACATGAATTTTCCTGAAAACTTTATCTTTTCAGCTTTATATACAATGTGAAATTTTATGAATCATTAACTTTTACAGTTCTGTATATATTTAAATATAAATATATATTTATATATATATATATATATATATATATATATATATATATATATATATATATATATATATATATATATATATATATATATATATATATATATATATATATAAGTTTAAAGGGTAGTAAAATCAAGTTATTTCATTTTAATGCATTTATTACATAATTAGAAACTATATAGTCATTTACATACAAATTTTTAGCATCAAATATATTTACAAATTCATTAAAACACATATTTTTAAAAAAACATATAATGAAATAAATACAATAAACTCCACATAAATTAGAGTATGATGGCTGAACAGGGTAAGACATAGTTTTTATATAATTTACATTATTATATTTAAAAAATGAAAGGATATATTGATTATTCAATATAAATTTTAAATCCAAAGAATCAATCAGATGAACAATGCCATTTTTATCCCTATAAACAGAAATCCAGTGTCCTCCTGTTGTAATGTGGCGATGTGAAGTGTTGAACACGAAACCGGTATCCTTCTCTAGTTTTACAGATCCTACTTCGTTAATAGCGAAGACTCCTATAAATCGAGGTTCGTTTTTAAACACAGTTTTTATTTCTTCTTCATTCATCTTTAATAATTCAAAATAACGTTGCGTACTCTGTCAATTTCAATGAGTTGAGGATGTTCCAGATAAACCAGGACAGTGATTGGTGATTGTAGACTACCACTAAAGGAGAGACTTAACCCTAATGTGCCCTTTCTTAAAATGTTTAAATGATTAGCGTTACAAGCTGAAAGGTCAGCGGTGAGATCGTAAGCATATAAATTACTATTCTTAGCGTATTCTTCAAGATCTATCCCTGTCCCGCTGTCATTGCATGAAACAGTGTTAGCTATTAGATCGTAAAAAGGTCGTGAACATAGAGATTGCGATCCATTGTATAACATTTCATAGTCCCGACCGTAAGGTTGGCCGTTTACATGTAGACTGATACCTCTAAGTCCAAAAGGGGTGAATTTATAGGCTGATTTTTTATAATTCCCTGAGTATGCTTCATGTTCAACAATACCTATTATTACTTTCTGAGGCAGATTACCATTCACAATGTTGGGGATATTGATACTCGATAATCCCTGTGTAAAGTTAAACAACTTTGTTTCCACTCGTTTAATAGGATACTTCGCTGTAGTGTTCAAGAGAGATTTTTCGATTTCCAAATGTCTCTGAGGTAGTAATTTCACTTTTCTAACATAGAGATAGGCTTCTAACAACTTGTAAACAGGTTCAGGACATACAGCCGTTGCAGCAGGTTTACTTTTTATTTTAAGAGCGAATTTAGGATTTGAACGGGTTAATCGAATTCTAGTATCTACAGCTGGTAGAATAAGTCTTTCTTGAGAGAAGATGTCACCGTTTAAACGTCCGTAAAATTCGTATGTGTTCCTTGTGGTTTTACCAGCTTTATCTATATGTGCAGCCTCATCTTTGAAACTATAAAAACCGCAAGACTGGAGATGAGACTGTTTAGCATCGTCGGAATAATTTAATAAATGTTCTATATAACTTCTATAAGGATAATTTGCAGCTGATGCACCTAATGAAGTTTCATTGAGATACACTTCAATCTGATTAAAACAGGTATACAGGAAATTGGATTCTGTGTATACTATGTGATCGTCAGATGATGGAAGGTCTGTACCATCGGGTTTCGTCAGTTTCGTCTTCAGATATAAAAACACGTTGGATGGATCTAAATACTGATCCGAAGTACCTGGTATATTGAACTCGAGAGGGACATCGGTGTTGGTAATTGAATGTATGGGGTTGATGCTGATGAAATTGGTTTCAGTTACACTAATCTGGGTGGGGTTCATCGAGAAGAGATCCAGTTCACTCTTGCAGCAGTCTGGACTAGAAGGATGGAGGAAATGCATCTTGTATGTGGGGGTGCTGACCGTATAATGAGCGGTTCGGTGGTTTAGCTTTTCTTATATTCGGTCACAGTATGATGATGATGTTTATGTAAAAGATGCCAGTTAGTAATTAAATAGCAAATACATCATTGCATTTTTTCTTTTGAGGTCTTTTAGTCTTAACCTTTTTCTTAACACATATTTTCATACGTTTTTTACCTTGACCCGTCATTTTGCGTCTTATTTTTCGCTTTACATCATCCAACATCTCATCTGAAACATCTGTAATTCGCCTTTTTAGGGACTCGCGAGGGTTAGCTCCTGCTGCTATATCCTGTAACGTATGCATCCCTGTTCGTATAGCTTTTTTACCTATATATTCACCTCCTCTTCTAAATAGAGGCATTGCACTTCTCCATAATTTAGAGAAAAATCCACCCAGTCCATACCCTCTTTGTAATTTTGTTCCAACGAATACCCTATCGTTATACATTATTAACGGAGCTTCTATCAGGCACTATCTTTACACTGTGAGAGTAAGTTAATGAATGAATAAATATAACTAACTACATCACTTATATATAATCTTACACCTATCCTTATTTCTAGAAGGTTTTCTAACAGCATATATGGAAGATTTTCTACTCTGTTAAAAAAATAGTCCATCATGTTATAGTTAAAGTGTCTGTTTCTTTCTAATATGAACTTTACACAATAGTGTTCCGTCTGTGAATGGATACGGTCTACCTTCGACATCCTTTATATGCATTCGCACAGACCCTAAATGTGAACAACTGAGAGGTAAGTAATGAACATTAGGAAAAGATATAACCTTTCCTTTTTTAGGAAAATGAACCACCCTTAATAAGGGGGCTTTAGTATTCCCTACATACTGATGGTCAACTATATCTGTATAAACGTAAGCCATCCCTTGATCTTGTAACATCTCCGAAGGAATGCATATATAATTGAGAGATAAGTTTGAGTCATTAAGACTGTTGTTCAGAGTGGGGGAAGGTTCATTATTTCCACTATGTCTATTTAGAACAGTAGAATGTTCTACTACAGCTTCGTGTTCATGCACACATTTCCGAAACCAATCTGAACGTTTAAGGATAAACACTTCAGGGTCTCTCAAATTCATTCCTGTTGTCGATCTTAAAGTGATTAATACCCTGTCTTCCCCAGGGTGGTTATTAATAATGTATATTAAATCTTTACATATCTTACTTACAGCAAACTGGGTGTTTAAATAGCTGTGGATGTCATGGATTGAACGGTAATATCCTCGTTTTAACACAAATTTTTCATAGAAATATTCCGAACCTTTAATTGTCACACGTTTTAAATCGGATGTGTTTTTTATTTTTAATATAGATTTAACATAATCTGCAACTCTATACACCATTATCCAATGACGTGCCTGAGGGAGATTTTCAATATTTGCATCTAATATCATTTCGCATAGTCCTACCTCATAGAGATCTCTGTTAAGTTGAATAGGGTTCATTAATTCGGTTGTAAAATCTGAAACTTTATTATCAGGATGTAGATCCAAAGATGCCGAAGATGGCAGAGTTAAATAGAAATGATCTACACTCTCCATGATTACGATGACTAATGATTAATGTTTCGTGATTTCACTAGCTTTTATATATGAATTAAACTTGTTAGGATAGCCCACCCATTTCACCAGATACTGTTTATTTTTACCTCTACCTTTTGAACCTAATATTTTTTTCTATTTTATACATATTACTCTCAGGATCGAATCGTATTTTCTGTATTTCTTGTTTATAAAATCCTCCTTTTATGGGTTCTCCATCTAAATCTTTGAGATAATATAATTTCAACCCCTCATTAGGAAATTCTTTTATACTATCTACCTTAAAAACTTCTCTAGACCACCCCGCTTCATATCCTTTTCTAAACCTGTCATCAGCTCTAGACACTCTTACATATTCATTCACGTTTATACGGGATTTATCTTTAATTTTTACACCTCTTGGGTTTTGTTGGATCACCGATGGTGTCTTTAGCATTTCTAAAGGAGTTGTCTTTATAGTTCTATGAAAAGATCTATTGTAAGAATAAGCTAGGTCATCGAGTATGTCAATATACTTAAAAGTATTCATCTTAGTAAAGTATCTATGCATTCGTTCTTTAATCGTACGCTGAACTCTTTCTACAATAGCAGCTTTATTTACCGAAAATATGTTAAAATATACTATATCGTATTCAGTAATAATTTCCTGAAACTCTCTACCTAGAAATTCGCTACCCCTATCCGTGCAAATCAGTTTTGGATATCTATCATCATCCCTTATAATTTCTCTCACTGCAGCCGCCACTGTATCTGATTTTTTATCTTTTAAAGCTTTTAACCATAAGTATCTAGAGTATACGTCAATAGTAAAAAGTATATATTGAAACCCTTCATTATAAGAACTGTATTTAATCATTTCCGTTAAATCTAATTGCCAAACATTATCGAGGTGATGGGCTATGGTTGTCCGGGTAGGGAATTTTCGACGGACAGGTTTATGTAAAGTAAAAGCATCTTCACCCTCTAAATATTCTTTCAACTCTTTTTTCTTAGTGTTTGGAAACTTTGCAGAGAACCTAGTGAACCCCAAAACTATTTGGTTCTCTCAAGTTGAAGTAATACTTATCAACCTTCGCCTTCGCTTCCATGTTGAATACTGACACAAGTTAAAACATATATATATATATATATATATATATATATATATATATATATATATATATATATATATATATATATATATATATATATATATATATATATATATATATATATATATATATATATAACTACATAAGGAGAAAAAAATATAAAAAAATATATATATATTTTTATAAAAGGTATATTTTTATTTAATCATCGACATTTCAACTAAATAAACAGCATATATATATATATATATATATATATATATATATATATATAATATATATATATATATATATATATATATATATATATATATATATATATATATATATATATATATATATATATATATATATATATGATAATACAAAATTACGAATTAATCCATTGAGGTTTACTGTATGGGATTTTTCTTATTCTTCCTCTGGTAACACGCTTAAATTTATCTGAAGCGTAAGAGGTACCTGACGGACTTGTATCTGGTCTAGGCATCTTGGGGATATTATCCAAGTCTGCTAATCTTTGTGTATTTAAGATTAAAGTTCGGGGGAAGTTAATAGTCTGAAGTTCTTGTTTGATGGTAGGCCATCCTGCAACAGCACCTTTCTTCCAATCACGTGAGAGATCTGCTATCAAGTCAACAATATTTGATCCTTTGACAATTTCATTATCGATAATGATTTGTCCTAATTCATTCCATGATAATTGATCTTTTAAAATATTATATAAAGCTAGACCAGCTTTGCGACCTCTATTTGGCAAGCTCTCCTCCAGGATATTTTTAAAAGTATCTTCGTTTTTCACAGCAGGTATTACCTCCGCAGGTGTTGTTGAATCATTCGAGATTGACTTACTTATTGAGGCATATAGATGTAAGTTTTTAAGATCTATTAATTTCTGTATGGCTTCTTGATATAAGGCACGTTTTTCATGAATGTTAATGTCTGAATTTAATATCCTAAGCACTTCTTTCTCATAATTGTTTATCTGTTCAACTTTGGGATCATGTAAACTTTGGGGTATAGGTTGCAGATATGGTCCTGAATCATTCAGGATATGAGAACTCTGTTGTTGTAATTGTTGATGAATTGCTGGAGAAGGTAACCCCTGTAAGGGTTGTTGTATAGGCTGTACTGTCTGAGGCTGTGTTAGAGATGACTGATTGGTTGTATGTTGATCAGAATGTGTAGTATTATTATACTTCATTTTCTCATACTCATTATATGGTAATACAGCCACCTTCTTCATTATTCTGATATCCACTTAGTTATTAAAGGGGCTACAACGGAAAAAAGTAACGGTAGGAACACTCCACCTCCTTTCTGAAGTAACTTCTTTTTACTTTTCAGATTTTTTATATTTAGAGAGAGTTTTTTAATGATGTTTCTATGACGGCGTAGCTTTACCTTCTGAGGTCTGTTTAAAGGAACATTTCCTTTTATAAGATTTAAACAGACTTCGCATACACACTGGATGAATTTTTCATCATTACAGATTAGTTTACGTTTTTCAGCTGTTTTCAGTTTTTTAAATTTTTTTATAAGAGGTAAATACTTAACAACTAGAGTACTCATTATTCAGGTATGTATACAGTTTCAATTTCGAATGGCAAAATGTTAGTGCGGAGCAAAACTCTATACGTGTTTTTAGGATGAAGTTCACACATTAAATAACCATGAGGAACAGATGTAACTTCTTTATATACCTTTAAGAAGTCTTTACGCTGCGATGGAAACATTTGAGAGGCTAATACATTGATCTGATTCATGTCTCTTCTCTGACCGAAGAGTAGTAGATATTGGGTGTTTAAAGATATATCTCTCATATACTTATTCTGATAAAAAATGTTCTGGGTGATGAAAAATACAGAGATGTTTAAATGATGGGAAAATACAGTAAACGTTTCAGCTATTTCTTCATTTAACTTATGCATTAAATCATCTAATACAATGATTTTATGACCATTCACATTATCCAACGATTTGATGTCGTAGATTCCTTCATGAAACTGAATTACATCTTTATATTCTGCAAATTTTTCCTGATAAACACTGTAACACCATATTATTTTTACTGGTTCTTGTTCAAAAATTTCCATCTCTCTTAATATGTTTAATAACAGAAAGGTTTTCCCGCATCCTGTGGGGCCTGATACAAGACAAGTAGCAGGACTACGGAACATAAATTTACACACGTCCATACTCTTCAAATGTTCGATGTTTAATGTAAAGTCTTTATTGATATATATATATATATATATATATATATATATATATATATATATATATATATATATATATATATATATATATATATATATATATATATATATATATATATATATATATATATATATATATATATATATATATGCTATATACTATATACTATATATATATATATATATATATATATATATATATATATATATATATATATATATACTATATATACTATATATATCTATATATATATATATATATATATATATATATATATATATATATATATATATTCAATAGTATGAAGTTGTTTTTCCACCAGAATGTGTGTTTCGGATAGGACTTGAAACAGTAAAACCCTACAGTAAGACAATAAAGCAGTAAAGACATAGCGCATAGCCAGGGTGAAGGGAGGGGCCCTCTGGGGCTATTTGCGCTACTGCCTTATTGAGTTATAGCTTTAAGGTAGAAAAAAATATGTTTTTATTACAAAAATTTAACAGTGAACAAGGGTTTTGTATAAATAAAAATTAAGAAAGTTTAAGTATAAAATAAAATAACTGTTTCATAGTACAGAAAACGGATTACTTGAAAAGAAAATACAAAGTAATGTAAACACTTTTATTAACGTTACAACTAAGAAATATATTTAGCGTTCGCGCAGTAATATTGCGCCTGCGGGCGCTCGCGTCGTTTCCGGGCCGGGGGCGCGCCTGCGGGCGCGGGGCAACCTCGCGTTCGGTCTTGCCAACCCTGCGATCGTTTAGAGAGTTGAAACCGTGATTCAGCATAATGCATCTTCCTCACCGCTTTTTCTTCTTTTTTTCAGTAGAAACCCCTGAAGAGGGGTTCTCAGACTCATTTGAGAGTTTTGGGAACCTCAAAAATGAGATCTATGTTATTAAAAACATATATAAGTACACTAATATCAAGATGTTAAGTACATTTTTACTAATTCGGCACCGCACCGGTTCCACACCGGTGTCGGTACCTACACATACAATCACTCATTTGATCCGCCATGCGAGACCTTCTTTTTTTCCTTCTTCTTCTTTTCCTACATTCATCTTCTTTCGTCTTCTTCTAAGCTTTTCTTCTTTTTTCAGGGGGACCCCCCTTCAAGAGGGGGTCTCGAACTCATTTTGGGGTTCTGAAACCCTCAAAAATGAATTCTACACCGTTGAAAACATAGATGTAGACACCTCATTTGTTCTAATATGTAGCTGGAGCCAGAATTCCATTCTGGCACCGCAACCACCAGCTCCGGCTCCGGCTCCGGCCCCATATGGTTCGCCAAATAATTTAACATAGCCATTCTATTTCATTTATTTTCTTCTATACACTCACCAAATTTCAGCTTTCTAAGTCCATTTTTAAAATTTAAGGGGGGCGGGGACCCCACCCCCCTTTGACGTAGCGACTTGAAACATTGGATACAACAATGTTGCAACATATAAAGAAGACATGCCAAGTTTGAAGAAGATACGATGACTCTAACACCTCTTTTGCTAAGATATGTCATTTTGTGTCATTTCTTGACCCATAAATGACCCCCGGCTGGGGTCATGGGGACTCTGGCGTTCGGGAAAGTAACTACGGGAATCTTATTTTTGAGACATTCTACCCCTGTTTGACACCCGTCATGATAGGTTTTTGACGAAGGGTACGCCATCTACGAAAAACGCATGTTGGTGCGTTCTAAAAACGCAACGGCTGAAACGCCATGCTCGGCAATAGCGGCAATCGACTCGGCATACCTCAAAACATACTAGACAACACCGAGCTCGGCTTCATAGCTCAAGAAACAAAAATGTTAGGAAAGGGGGGTAGGGTAATGTCTAATACTAACTCTTGTTAGGAATGAATCGATTCCGTCGTAAACCACAGGAATCGATTCAACAGTATCGATTATGTACTAATCGATACAAATATCGGATGTATTCCGTCACATACGATATATCGTACTAGAAGGGTTAGAAAGGGGGGTGGGGGATACTAACTCGTAGAAGGAAGCATCCTAGCATCTTCTAATATACACTAATCGACTCCTCGTACCTTATAACATAGGAGTAGACACCAAAATCGGATGTGTTCTATGACGTAGGACATGTCATGCTAGAAAAGG
>JABUQX010095651.1:0-12500 GCA_015478945.1 Trachelipus rathkii
AGTTCTAACTGCTAGCACTAAAGTGTGGCAGGAGGCCCGCATCATGCATAAACCACATGTTTTTGGCGCAATTTGAAGAGGTACACTCATCAAAAACAAGGTACGGAGGCACTATGTATCAAAAGTTTAAGTAGTATTATGATCATTAAGCCGCTGGGAGGAAGCTCGAACATCAATTAACATGATCTTGTAAAATTCCTGCCAAAGGATGTTTACTCCGCAAAAACTGCATGTTCTGAACGATTTTGTTAATCGGCAATGGAGGATGTCTCGTCTGCCGCACACACTCGCTGTTCGAGTATGAACGGCTCATTCGATAGGCTGTTCTGTAAAGTGAGCCTCGTCCGGTTAAATAAAACCTTCGTTTACAAAAGTTTGGTTCAATACATTTGTTCATAAAACATCTGTGACAAACTAAACACAGCGAGGAGCATAGTCCCGTGGTAATAGAGTATGCAGCTGATGGACGTGGTACGGGTGTACTGTTGCTCGTGTAGTAACCTGCGAATACTAGATTGGTTCAAATTCGGTTCGAAATTAAAACTGTAAGTACGACAATTCTTGCGTGCTCTTTCAGGATGCTCAGAAAATTTCATTAAGAATGAAATTTCTTCTTTAAATTCAAAACCAAAAGTTTTTTCCTAGTTTATGAAAGCCTGCCTGCATTAGGGTGCTCTTTGGACTGCAAATAACCCCTTTTTCAAGACAGGCGTGAAATAGTGGTAAAAACTTGCGCTTGACAATTCTGTTGGGATTTTCTTATTGGTTAGGCACAAACGTCTTTAGACACACACAGTCAAGTGGAGTTACATTGTAATATATGGCGTAACACAACAGACAGTGCATTTATTGTATTCAGTAGTTGCCTGTTTTGGTCAACAATGTGCTGAAATGTTTAATGGATGGAGTAGCTGTTTGTGGAGAAGTTGTTATTATTTAAATGAGATGTTTCCAACTACTAAAATTTACAATTCTCACTCCTTATTAATCAGTCATAGATTTAGTAAATGCTATGTCCTTTTCAATTCTCCGTTACCTATATAGGTGTCCTTTTTGGCTTCACTTAACATTTTAACCTAAAGTCATCCGCTTACTCGATATGTCACCTGAATCAAAATAGCAATAGATCAGGAAGCTTGTTTAAATTTATAAGTTAAGAATTTTCTGATATTTCTTTTGGTCGTCATTAGCACTACGACACAACGAGTACTCATACCCAGAATATACGTGGTTTGTAATCTACTTGGTTCGTAGAATACAAATATTAGTAAATAAAACAAATCGGTTGCCAGACGGAAAAATAAGCACATTAAGTCATACCTTTATTCATATTCATCAACATTTTCTGCTTTGTTTCCATATTTTCCTTAATTTGAAAGTTGATTTTTTGTATCCAATTCCTTTATATTATATGATTAGTAATTAATGCTTTTACTATATAAATATATTATATATATTATATATAAACGGATATATATACATATATATATATATAATTAAATATCATTGATATCGATACCATGAGGGAGATACATTTAAGCTAAATATAACTGTGGATAACTATATAAATACATATATATATAGTATATATATATAATGGCAAGTGGTGTATCCAGAATTTCGCCCTTTAACCCTTAAATCCGATGAGCGCTAACAACCACTGAATCTACCGGAGAAAACAGAACTCAACGCTAGAGGAACTTGTTAATGAGCAAATAGGTCCCTGAAACTAGGTCACAACCTGGTGAAAATAAAAAGTTTTATTTTGCCATTATTATCAAAACATATCCAAAGACACTCTTTATGCTCCGGTTTAGAAAAACAAAACATTTCTTTAACTCTAAACCATCTCCAACAGAAGAGATTTCCTGTTGTATATGTATACAGGTTTCCCCCACATTGAGACTCACCTGACACCAGAAATTCTCGCCTTCTTCTGACTTACGTTTAATAAATTTAAAATAATCAAAATTTAAGGCATTGAAAGTTTTTTTTATTATTATTATTATTATTATTATTATTATTATTAATTTATTATTATTATTAATTCTTTTATTATTAATTATTATTATTATTCATTATTAATTATTATTATTATTATTATTATTATTATTATTATTTTGATTAATTATTAATTATTATATATTATTCATTATTAATTATGTATAAAGTCCTGAAAGTTGTATGAGGGAAATATTATATAGCCTTATTTCATTTCTTTTTTTGAAGGGTGCTGCGCGATCTCATCCCAGAGGACGCTTGGTGCTTTTGGATTTGGCATTAAGACAATTTTGGCCCTAGTCATTCTGCGATAGAATTACATGGTTTCGATACCCAGTTGGATATGTGACGATTAAAGTCTTCTTCAGTAATATATATATATATATATATATATATTATATATATTATATATAATATATATATATTATATTATATATATATATATATATATATATAATATATATTAATATATATATATATATATATATATATATATATATATATATATATATATATATATATATATATATATATATATAGTTGTGAATTTCGCTGTACATACAATGAATGTGATAGAACGATAAACTTTCTAATCCTCAAAACTTTTAATCTCATTTAATTACTCCATATTTACCGTTGGTTGTGTAATATTTATGAAAGAGAGGAAGTAAGAAAGTTGTGTGAAAGAGAAATAAAGGTTTAGGTAAGTCCTGTGAGAGAATGTAAGAAAGATGTTATGAAAGGGAAAGAAAGGCTGATGTAAGTCCTTCTGTGACTGTTTTTGATTTATGTTGAAGTACTCCCCATCCATCTCAAACTATTTACTACTAAAATTAGTTAAAAATAACCCGTACAGTTATTAAACTCTATGTTATACCTTTCAATGATTAAGTACCATTATAATTGTGACTTTTCAATGATTTGGTACTATTTTAACTGTACCTTTCCATTGATAATTTACAATTGACATTGTATCTATTCAATAATTAGCTACGAATGTAACTGCTCCTATTCAGTGATTAGGTGCGATATTTAAAAAGACATCTTCCTAGTCCTCCATCCCTCCCTTCCTTGTAATGCATCCCAGCCTTTCAAATTCACCTAGTCCTTCTTTGTAGCTTAATGTGGATGTATAGTTTTTATTTATTGAAGGTAGACGTGTCAACTATTAAGCTTTTAGCAGTTACTGGAAGGGCACGTCATATTTTGTCGCCAAATAATATTTTTTAGCAATTTTTGTTAATATATATATATATATATATAATATACATCCAAAAATACGTTATTATAAATAGATTATAAAAGGCATATTTTTTTCTTGGAGTTTTCTGGTGTGTTCTGGTGTGAGTTCCGCAAAGTTTTTCGTGAAGTCGGATTCGGAGCATAAGAAATCTTGCTGGTGGAGCTGGATCCAGAGCATATTTATTATTATTATTATTATTTTATTATTATTATTATATTATCTTATTATTTATTAATTTATTATCTATTATTATTATTATTATTAATTATAAGAAATTAGTATTTACAATTGCATTCCTATTTTCTATCAATTTTTGAAATATTTTTGAATTGCATATTGAATATGCAGACATTATTTATAACATTCCTAATATTATTATTATTATTATTATTATTATTATTATTATTATTATTATTATTATTATTATTATTATTATTATTATTATATTAAAATTATTATATATTTGTATTGGTATTTACATTGATATTAATCAGTGCATAGCTATTTTCCCTTTTAGATTTTGAGGCCTGTATGTAATATAGAATTTTTGTATTGTAAAGGAACATATTGATAGTTCTTAGAGAGTAATAATTGTACATATTTTTTTTTTATTATTTCCAAAGATATTTTTTATTTCAACTTATTTTGTAGCTCCTGCCTCAAGTTTTTTGTATTTATTATTATTATAATTATTATTATTATTATTAATTTTATTATTACTTAGTGGAGCAAAGATATTTGGACGCCTTATTATTAGTCTGTCATAACAGATAATGTTTCGAGAAATAATTGATACTATATTCCAAGTAATTCGTAAAAGTATTTGTAAAGAAGTACCTCATTAGCGGGGTAATTTATATTGTAAGTATGTGTCGGTGTTTAGAAATGGCAAAGGTATCTCATTATAAACTTTTGCCTTTTTTATACTCATCAATCCTTCATTTTGTTTCACAATTTCCTTGTCCTATATTTCTTTATTTTATATATTTTTATTTCATTTTTTTTTTTAAAGTATAAATAGACTATGTAGAATATGCAGCTTTACACCACTGCTGAAAAAAACGTGTAATTAATATATATATATATATATATATATATATATATATATATATATATATATATATATATATATATATATATATATATATATATATATATATATATATATATATCACGAATGTAAGATTTTTTTGTTATTATATTATTATATATATATCTATAGAAGTTATAGATATACTTATATATTATTCTTTATATATAATAGAGAATCTCTGTTAATTTTAGATCTTTGTCAAGGTCCTGTCTGTGATTTTATTTCACTTTGCTTCCACTTGCAACATGAAGGGTTTGTGAACCCTTCCCGTGAACAGCGCCGTTATAATATAAACCTCCAGGTTTTTCTAAACTGAAAGCAGTTTATTTAAAAGTATATATTTCGATTAACAAATCTAAATGAATTAGTAGGATTTAAAATACTTCTATAAATATTTATCCACAAGATTCCCATTTTTTTTATATATTTGATTCAAAAGCGATTCTTTATTTAAATGTTAATCTTTTTTGTAGGTATTCAGTGAATGATCTTCGATTTTATATTTGTAATATTCTATATCTTCGCCGTTTTCTTTTTTTTTTTCTTTCTGCCAAGACGAAAGATTTAAATTCTACGTGTAATTTCAATTCTCTGAACTGCCACATATTAATCGGCAACTTAATTATTTCATTTACAAAATGATGAATATTAATTCAAAGAATTATTATTATTATTATTATTATTATTATTATTATTATTATTATTATTATTATTATTATTGTTATTATTATTATTATTATTATTATTATTATTATTATTATTATTATTATTATTATTATTATTTGTAGAGTTGTAATTATTTGTTTTGTGTAAAGTAGGTGGTAAACTCAGAGAATATTATATATATATCTATAAATATTTATTCTAAATATTAGCAGATGATATTTGAGCCGTATATATAGTATACTCAAATCAATTTAATTATAACATTAGTAAATATATAATATATATAATAATATAAGTATATATAATAATATATTATTATTATGATATATACTTATATATATAATATAGTATAAATCTACCTTATAATATTTTTTATATCCCAAAAAAAACCAAAGATTATTTTTAATTTATGTATTTTTAAAGAAATGATTATTAAAAAGAAGTTTTTTTCTTTTTTCCCATTATAAAGCGTAATATTAAAACTGATTTTTTTTCTATTCAATGGAATAATTACATTTATATTGCTTTATGTTTGTGGCCAAAATTTTGTTTTCCACTTGTTTTTATTGAAAATAGTGAAATGAAATTGGTAAGTAGAATAAATCTTTTCAGGATAGGAAAAGAGAAATTTTATTGAGTAAAGAAATGCCCGAAGAGTTTACCAATAGCTTGAGATATACAGCCAATACACGCAAAAATGGCAATGAAACTTATAATATATAATATATATATATATATATATATTATATATATATATAATAAAAATAATATATATATAGATATATATCACTCAGATAATAATATATATATATAATAGTAATACTATATCCCATATATATATCTAATTCCTATTAATCGACTATCTTACAGAGATTCAGCACGCAGTAATTGTCAATAAGACGAAGAAGCTATTGAATATTAGCTTATGAGAGAGAGAATCATTTAAGTTGGATTAAACCAATGGTTATGGTCATGTAATTTATCCAACAAACGTTTAGTAAATTTGAAGAAATTTTTTTGTAACAATGGGTTTGGAGATTTTATTTGAATGGCCTTTTCTACGAAAAACTAAATGTGTTACGCTGGTCACTTTGCGTTTGACGCGAGGAATCGGTTTACTATTAATTTAACAAAAATAACAGCTTTTTATTAATCTCTATCGCAAAACGATTTGCTTAAAATTAAAACAAAGCTTCATGCAGGAAGGTCTTTATATTTAAAATGTTGAAACTTGTTTCATTACTTCTGACACAATTTATCTGGCCTGTTTTCCTGCACACGTCAGCAGGTTTTAAATTTTATTTCCTATTGAAGTTAACGTCGTATTTTTGTATTTTGTGTTCTACTTTTGTAATAATCTTTGTAGCATTTCATTGACAAGATTTCACAGCGCTGTTCCCTTTGTTGAGGTTTTACTTTAATAATGGATCATAGATTTGGGGTGCGGACAGAAAAACCATGCTCCACTTTTACATCATGCTGGTGCGGGCTAAACTAGACTATGGTTGTGCCATAAATGGGCAGACCTTTCGGTCCTACCTCCGTCTTCTTGACTCCATTCAAACCGAGGATCTGAAATTAGCCAAGGGAGTATTTCGTTCCTCCGGAGGAAGGCCTGGAGGCGGGGGTGAAATCATAGTACATAACTGCTGCGCTGAGGAAGGTCTAGGAAAGCGAACAAACACAGCGTAAGGCCAATAAGAAGGGTTGTGATGGACGCTCCCTACCGAGGGAGCAGCTCACGTGCTTACGATTCCTCTGTATTCGGGTTCCTACCTCATCGGCCTTGACATCTATTATAGAGCGCGTCCATCACAACCCTTCTTATTAGCCTTCCTCAGCGAGCGGTCGTGCACTATGATTTCACCTCTACCCATTCAAAATGGGTTTATCCGCCTCCTGCTCTCTGCAACGGGATAGATCTTTATCAACGGAGAGCCGCCTGATGCCGTTGAGGGATTTCTTTCTGTCCCATGGGGAGGTTCATAGCGACTCCAGCGGTTTACACCGATGGTTCCAAGACGGAAGAGACGGCTATGAACAGGGTGTCGAGTGCCCAATACCTTCCCCTTACTGTACGCCAGGGTCATTTCCCTGCTGCAGATTTCTCCATCACAATACGTCAGGGTTTCCTCTATGGCTGGCAGACATGTTGGGCGGAGGATGCTCGTGGCGTCAAACTACGGAACGTCAAACCCATCATTGGACGGTGGTCTTCATCTAGTAGAAGGAGTCGCCTCCTGGAGGTGGTACTGGCTCGATTGCGTCTTGGTCATACCAATATCACCCATGAATTTCTTATGACGCAAGGGGATCCCCCGACCTGCCCTTTTTGCTCCTCTTACTGCGTTCATCTCTTTGGGTTGCGAAGCCATCTCGACCCTTAGAAGCAAGTTCTTCCATGATGTGCTCACTATACCTCTTCACCACATCTTTTCCGAATCTTCTCACTTTCGTAGTGATCAAGTTTTTGCCTTCCTATTGAAACTGAACATCTTGTATAAGATTTAACAATCTCAGCCTTTTTCCTATTTCGTTCGGTTAGGGATTTCTCCTGTCGTTAGTTTACTAACACGGTATAGCCGCATTCTTGTGTACTGTGGAGGTCCCTGTACATCCACTTAAAAAATGGACCATTCAATGTTATTCCTTCTAGATTTTGTTAAGTTATTAAAATGATCTGCTTTTTCACATCATATTTGTACGCGCTCCAGATGCTATCTTGCCTTCGAAATTTGAAAAACTTTTCGGTTAGTTCTCCATTTCTTCAAGGAGGAAAATGATACAATTTGAAGAAATGGAAAATAATTGTAGGAAAGAAGGGTTTATGTTAGTGTTTATTTATAATGGTTGAACAGTGCTACAGTTTGAGCATATAAAACGAAAGTGAAATGGGAAAACATTCTAAGGCTGTTTCGGGGTAATTCTGTTCTCAGAATGACCTGAAACGCCAGACACCGGTTTATAGAGAAATGTTGAAAATGAAAAGACTAGAAAATTAGGTACCATCGTGGTTCGCGACCCTAGACAAAAACAAACTATTATTAAATTCAACCTGTTAGAAATGTACTGTAAAAAAAATCGTTTATCTCCAACTATAGAACAAACCATCAGTATAATACAAAAAAAAAATTTGAACAGCTTTGCAAAAAAAACGACCTAATAGATATATAAATTTTACATTCCATTCAAAATACACAATCAATATCTTATTAAATATATTTCAAAATTGCTCAATGTAGTATCTTCATATTATTAAAAATTACTCCTAACACATCCACTGTTATATTTTTCAAACACAAAATTCAATATATGTTTCACTTATCAACACCTACTAACACTGTATTTTTTAAATTGTTATGTATAAACTCAGAAATTATATATTTACCAGAATCACGTAAGTAGTAATGAGTGTTCTACACGTATTTCATATGCAAAAACCACTATCAACTATTATATTAAGATATTATTATTATCTCAACTTCTTCACTACTGTCACTATCTATTACTATGACCAGCATTTTCCCACGGAAAAATTAGAAATGAAAGGTGTTCTTTAAGACCATATTTTCCAGAGGAAGAAAAGTTGGGTAAAAACTGTTTCTTTTCACCAACGATCGAACGACTATAATTGCCGATTGGGAAAACGTAACATTCACCATTTCTACAATGTATTATTTTAAAATTTCTACTTATATAGAATTAAATTTTTGTATTCCAATAATAATTTTCCAAATAGCCCAAATTAGTACAGGATTTTTAAATTTTTGCAGCTTTCTTCGAACCGCAGATTAGATATGAAATAAATTTAAATGTTTAAAATTTACATTTTTAAAATCCAAAATAGTAAATTTTTTCTTACTTTTTCCTACATTTTCACTTGTTGCTACTAAGCTTCTTTCTCTCTCTCGTTCTTCTTAAAATCTTCAGTGCTATATTGTTTCCACCGCTCATCACCTAAAGTAACAAGTCTCTCTGATTTGTCGAAAATTATCTCTCTTTCTCATCGATTGTATTCCTTAGAGATCACAACATAAGGCGTCCACACATCCGACGGATGGTCGAATTCATATATTATGACATTATATGATATTAATTATAATATATATACTATATATATATTATATATATAATATATATATATAAATATATATAATAATA
The DNA here is from genome assembly GCA_015478945.1 of Trachelipus rathkii. Lineage (NCBI taxonomy): Eukaryota > Metazoa > Arthropoda > Malacostraca > Isopoda > Trachelipodidae > Trachelipus > Trachelipus rathkii. The sequence goes on from JABUQX010095651.1 coordinate 9,165, forward strand.
TATAATATATAATATCTATATTATATATATAAGTTATTATATATAGTTATATAATATAAATACTATAATAAAGACCTTTTGTAGACCACATCCCTTCCAAAAATAATTCAGTTATTGGTGGATGAAATTAAAAAAAGTAGCATGTATTTTAAGAGTTAAAGAAAAATTTAAAAAATTTGATTTGCTATATAAACCTGGAACTTTATTCTTTTATTTTTTGAGCTTCAATTGATTTATTTATTTCAAATCCAAATTATTTTAATTTTTTTAGTGTTTTATTTCAGACTTAAATAATCTTATCGCTTTTGCGGGAATAAGTGTTTGTATAATATATATATCATAATATATATATATATGTATTAATATATATATCTATTATATCTATTCTAATATATATATTAATTATATATATATCGAAATATATATATATACATACTCTATACTAAGTAATATATAATATATGGTAGATTTTGTATTTATGCTCAGTTATGTGTAAAAGCTAGGGACGGCAGCGCATCTACAGTAAACAAATTATATATTGTGGAATCAGCTGAAACAGTCATATTAGTATTTAACATTTTATATATTAACTCGAAAATATTTTATAAAAATTATTTCCCCCCCATTTAGCACCCGGCGTCAGGCACAGACGGGACGAGGGGGGGAATCGGTTTCATACCGGAGGGATTGTCCGGAGGAACCCCGCGAACCCAAAGGACCCAAGAAGCTGGGCGTTCCGGAGACCATCCCCGGGGAGGGATTAGTGCCCCTCGCGTCCCCGGTTGAGAGCCGAGAGTACCCGACTCTCCGTGCCCATCTTTTGCGGTTTCTTTACCCATAAGGTAGTTCTTTCCCTAGTTAAAAAACAAAAAAGAATAATTTTACTTTCCTAAAGACACTTTGGTATTACTTAACTAACAGGTAAATAGCCATAGGGCTAAAACGCGCCAAAGATAGGCAGGAAGTTGGGATTCTCTCGCCCCCCGGTGGACGACGGGGGACTAATCCACCTCCCTCCGGGACATGAGTGCTCTGGAAAACCCCCCCTAGCTTATCGGTCATATTTGGTTTTTTTATTTTCTTGTTATGGTCCGGGCTAATGGTTCCTCGACCATCCCCTCCAGGGGTCTAATGAAACGGTCTCCCCCCTCGTTCCACCCGTTCGGCTCGAGACCCACTCTTAAATGGGGCGAAATAATTTTTTAAAATAAAAATTTTTCGATGAGTTTTAAACCCCATTCCCTTCTTTAGAATTTTCCGCTGATTTGCCAAATAAAACTAATTTGTTTTATATGTCAGGAGCTGCCTTTCCGGTCCCTATTCTACATACTGTGCGCATTTAAAAAAATTCTGACCATCTATAATATATTATATATATATCTTTATTAATATATATATAATAATTATTATATATTATGATATATAATAATGATAAGCAAATATTATATTATGATTTATTATAAATATATATATATATAATATTATATGATATAATATATATATATTAATATAAAGCTTATTTTATTTTCATTATTGTTTTAATGTCAAGACAAAAAATTAAAAAAAAATACTTTCTTTTATTTAATATTTTGTAATTATTTTGCTAAAGTGTCAGAATCCTAAAGATGCAAATTCAGAATTCCAGGTTTACCAATTTTACATAGCATAAATTATTTTGAGGAATGGTTTAATAAAGGTCTATATATATAATATATATATATATATATATATATATATTATTATTTTATTATTAATATATATATATATATATTATATATATATATATATATATATATAGTATTTTATATATATATATTTATATAATACTATAATAATATATCAGGCGCGGCTCGTCCTAAAATATATTGGTAGTTGCATTTTACATTTTTTACTCACACCACACACACACACACACACACCATATATATATATATTATTTTATATATATATATATATATATATATTATAATATATTCATAATATATATTAATATATATATAATACTATTACTTATATATATAATAATAAATATATATATATAAAATAATTATTATATCGTATTATATATATATATATATATATTATATATTATATATATATATATATATATATTATATATATATTATTTATATATATATTATATTATATATATATATAATATATATCTAATATATTATAATATAATATGGGTGTGTGTGTGTTGTTTGTTGTGTTTATGGTGTTGATGTGTGTGTGTGTGTGTTGTGTGTGTGAGTGCGTGATTAGATTGTGTTTCAAAAAAGAGAGCATGGATGACCGTAAAGCATTAAATCTAGAAAAATTTAAAAAATTTTTACAATTATTTTTTTAAAAAGTTATTGTAACTTACTTATACAATTGTTATTAAACAGAAAAGTCCAAATTTAATAATCACGATCCCTTCAATTATTACAAAATTATTATAAAATTCACATCGAGAAAAGCTTTGCCTAAACCGCATGTTGTTTTTCTAAGAAAAGGTTTTAATTCCTTTCTGTAAGTTAGAAATAAAAATTAGCTCAACTTCGGGACGTTGTATCGTCGGAATGTTATTTGAAAAAATTTTATTTAATTATTTCACACTTTTCCACTAACAATTGGCAGCGGTTCTCCAAGTGATTTCAACTGTGATTCATTAAGTTAAATTGACATCATATAAAGCTTAGTGGCTCCGAGACACAGAAACGAAATTCTTTAGGTATTTATATTTAAGATAGTTCCTGTCTCGAGTCTTGTTTAGTGTCACTATTGAATAAGTGTTACCACTTTTACAGGTTCTTCATTTACATTTTTCTCAGAAAGATGGATCATACTGAATGAAAAACATCTTCTGCAGAAATTAACGTTAGGCAACAATTAATGTGTGAGAACCGTAATCTCTCTATGCTTTAATCTTGACAATAATTATGTCAATAATGCTCTTTTAGCCTCTCATTTTAACTCCGGAAGATAATCCGTTTTTTCTTTTTCCTCGTTTCCAAGTTTCTGTATAGTCTGCTTGGGACTCTTCCCTTATTAAAAGAATTTTTCACTCAAAATTATCAATGAACATACTTGATTACTGAGGGATCATGGACCTTTTTTTGCAGCCGGCCATAAAAAAAAAAAGTCTACTGACTGATTGTTAATTGAAAAGAAAGGTGCATAAAATTTGAAATTATTACCCTCAATAATTTTAATGTAACCTGACGCAAGGTTAATTGTATTTTACGTCTGAAATTCATCCCCATATTTAATATAAAATTAAAACCATTCTTTTTACATTTCGGTTCAATATTTTTCTCAGAAAGATGTATTACAGATCTTGAATAGAAAGTT
>JABUQX010095651.1:15000-35165 GCA_015478945.1 Trachelipus rathkii
TATTATATAATTATTATATATATATATATATACTATATATTTATATATAAGAGTAGTATACAACAGAAATGGCTAAGATTTATCAACCACACCGCAAAAACTGATATAAGAATGCCGAAAAGAACCAGAAGACTTCAAAGGCATTTTTGGGTGCGCCGCGACGAGAAAAGTCGCGACATGATTTTCTATATTTCTATGTAATATTATTTACTCTGTTAATTATTATTATTCTATAAATATATTTATATTCTAGCTCATCTAGCACGTGCCCGAACCTATATTGTAGAAGTACACCGGTCTTGTGTCTATTCCTAGTGGTTATTGGGGTACGTGGGAGTCAGATTGGTGGTATATAGAAGGTGCTGGATGCTTACCTTTACAAGTTATACACCTACCCCCCCTTTCTAAGCCTTTCTAGCATGACATGTCCTTTACGTCATCGAAACACCCTTGGGTATAGTGCCTACCCCTAGCGTTATTGGGTACGAATAGTCGATTGGTGGTATATAGAGAGGTGCTTAGGAGATTGCTTCTTCTTATGAGTCATTTACACCTACCCCCCTTATATCTGAAGCCCTTTTCTAGCTTGATGACTATGGTTACCCTTACGTCATCGAATAACACCCGCGTTGATATATAGTACCTCCCTTTAGGTTTTGAGGTTACGCGGAGTCAATTTTGGGTTTGTTATATTAGAAGTTGCTTTAGGTTGGTTCTTTTATGAGTGTAGTATCCCCCACCCGCTTTCTCTAGAAACCTTCCAGTTTTGCGATATTTCTATATGCCTGATATTTCGATATATGTAGTCGATTAGTACATATTCACACTGGATGAATCGATTCCGGCTGGTTTACACGGATCGATTCACTCCTACAAGGAGTACAAGTAAGTATTAGATATCTACCCTACCCCCTTTCGAACATTTTTGTTTGCTTTTGAGTTATGAAAGCCGAGTTTTAGATGGTTTTAGTTATGTTTTGAGGTTATGGCCGAGAGTCGATTGCGCTAGTGTTTCGCGACATGGACGTTTCAAGCCGTTTGGGTTTTAGACTAGCTCAACATGCGTTTTTCGTAGAGGGGTTCCTTCGTCAAAAACTATTCTGAACGGGTTTTGTCAAAAATGGGTAGATTTTGTGATGCTTCTCAAAAAATTAGATTTCCCGTTATGTTACTTTCCCGAACGCATAGCCCCAGGGGCCCCAGCCGGGGGAACGATGGTCATTATATTGGGGGTTATTTTTAAAGGCAAATCGCATAAATGAATATCTTAACACAAAAGAGGTTGTCTAATTGAGAGTTCAATGCGTATCTTCTTCAACTTGGCCCCATTGTTCTTCCTTATATTGCGAAACATTGTTGCATCCAATGTGTCAACCGCTACTTCAAAGGGGTTGGGGCCCCCACGAACCTTTTTTAAAATTTAAAAAAATATGGGGAAGAAAAATTATATTTGTGAGTGTATAGAGTTGTAATAAAGAGAATAAATAAAGCTTTTTTTGTGTTATGGTGCGTGTTTATCTACCCTCGTTACGTTTTTTGCTCGTGCAGGATAAATATTGAACAGTAATAACCCAAGATGCCAATTGGAAGAGGAAGAAAATAAACGATGTTGCCATCTTGAGACATGGCTTGCTTCTTTTAGATTAAAGAAAGCTTATTAAAATAATTGGTATAATGGGACCATTATGATGCGGCACAGCCTCTCTGAAGATGACCTCGATGGTTTTTAAGGCCCGAGAGCTAAGTGGCACAAGAGCTTTAAAGTGTAGTTGGGCCCGAGGAAAGAATGTTGAAGACGACCCTCCTTTGGTGCAAGGACCAATCTCCCGAAATGGGTCAAAATCAATACCAATGAAAAGTGGGTCTTTTGTTAGAGCTGTGACTGGAGAGGAGACCCACCACCGTTGATAGGTAGATATCCAAGGTCAGATGAGTAATTGCAGAAGAAACTGGTTGGAAAAAATTGCTTGTTCATAGGAATTATTACGAGCCATTTGCATCATGCGAAAAATTTTGTGCCAAAACTAGTGACTCGCCGAATGACTTCTTGAGACAGAAAGTAACCGGTGTCAAAATTTGTCAGAGATTAGTACTTGAAAGGACTCGAAATGAGCACAATTTTTGGATAAATGTTATTATAACAGCGCATTGAATCATGGGTTTTTGAGTACTATCCTGAAACCAAACGCAAAGTGCGGAAATGGCCACAAAAAATTCTCCCGTCGTCGGAAAGAAGAAAGCACGTACGAGCAAGTCCAAAGTGAAAACACTGATTTATTGTTTTTCTTTCGGCAAGCCATTTGCACAAGGGACATTTTACCTTTAGGAAAAGACAGTTGATCGCGTCATTGACAAAGATGTTCTTGGAACGAGCTTCGAAAAGGAGTTCAACGATACAATATGAACAAATCATTCCGAGTTTTAACGGATTTCAGATGGGTGTTGTCAGTGTGCACCACGAGGTTCTAACTGTCTTATTCCATGCATTGCCACACTGGCGGTCTCTCAAACGTTGGCTTGTTGAAATACCAGCCATGTTTTCCGTACTGAGTGTTTATTTTTTCAAGACTATCCGCAGCCAACTTATCACATACAGTGTCCCCCATATCTAGCCCGTGCGAATCTTTTCATACCTACCTTCATCCTCTAAGTTTGAAAGATAAAGTTATACAAGAGTTCATCATCTATGGCGACGATGGAAAACATCAAAAATTCATCGCAAATGTGAAACTAAAACACACTTCCAGGAAAAAGACTTCCCCTTTAGTACTAGCATATTGTGAAAGGGAAAGAACAGTTCTGGAACGCGCTGTGTAACCTCCCAAGGTCCATACCTGTCGAAGGAGATAACTGTAGCGCTATATATTTTCAGTGGTAAGTCTTGAAAATTACATAATTAAGTACGATCTCACTTACACTTGAATCCTCTGGAGACATAACATGTATGATAGTTGCACTCTTTAAGGCGCGAATTCCAAAGTCCAGATGTTTTATACATGAACCCGAAGTCCGAGTCCAAACCAAATAAGTCCCAAGTCACTGTAAATTGGTCATCTGTAATTTAGAGAAATATAAAGAATTATTGCTGCATCACTGTTTCTTTTTCTCCGTGGTATAATTTCTAAATAATAATAATAATAATAAATATATTATTGAAAAATAGTATTAGAATAATAATAATAATAATCACATATTAAAAGATTAATAATAAAAATAATACAATAATAATTAAATTATATAAAATTAATGCTAATAATAACTAATCTAATATATCTATATCACAATTAGATATTATAATAATAATAATTAATGAATAATACATGATTAATCTTATTACTCATTAATAACTTTTTTACCATATTATAAATTACATACTGAAGCACATATATTAATTTAGTTAGAGTACGTGTATATAAAATTGAGTGACTTAATGATACCACTTTAATAGAATACAAATATTATAAATAAGAAAATAAATGTAATACTCTGCAATTTGTTAATAAATTCTAATGTCTTAAGAAAGAGTATTACTTCAACAACAATTCAGTCTTTCTTTCTCATGATGAGTTTTGAAATTTTGAGGTAATAAATGGATGAAGCGTATTGTTAAGACTAATTAGGTTTAGATGATATTATGTTTTACTTAGGTTAGAAGTGTAGTCATAAAGTAGTCGATATGGTATATTTAACTACTCTTATTATTTATAACTAGAATATTTAGTAATACCCCACCTTTATAGTGATTACTCTCGATCTAATATAAGTTACCCTACACTTTTTGATGTTTTGGTCCTAGATATATTCAATAGTAGTTATTATTATATATATATAGCTACTTATTGTAAATATATTTTCAGGCCTGGAATATACTCCGATACTTCACATAATAGGCTACTTTATGGAATAATATATTGATACCTTATAATTCTACATTAAAAATAAGTTTATTCATGATTATAGGGATTAAGTGATGAGTGTCAATATTGATCGAAGCATACAATTGTTAAAAAATCCGGAAACGAGCTATATAATTATATATATATATATATATATATATATATATATATTATGAATATATAATTTAATATACCGTTCTATTCCTCCTTCACGATCACACCATCCATCTCAGTTTTATTGTTTTAACGATTAGAGGAAATGTAACTTTTAATTTGTTCTCAAGGACGGTACTCATCTCTCTCTCCTCTCCTCTCTCTCTTTCTCTCTCTCTCTCTCTTCTCTCTCTTCGTTTCTCTCTTTGCTATCTCTCTCTCTCTCCGATCTCTCTCTCTCTCTCTCATCGGCTCTGTGTTATCTGACTCTTCGCATATTTCGCTAGGTATCTTGCCCCTACGGCTAGACACGTGCAAGTCCATAATGTTCTCGAGAAAAGTACCTAGAGGTGGTTATCCCATTTCATCACACCCTCCTAAACTGTCGTGTTTTTGTTCCTTTAACCTCCGTTCCTAAACCTCACACTCTTGAAGTCATCACACTAACATACGTAATGTCATTACAACAAAGAACAATCTCTGGAAACATCATCACAATCTATTAACCAATCTTAGTATCGCATATCCACTGTCACAAGAAATTGAGTGTGTTGACTAGAGATTATTCCTTTCCTCTATTCTAGTAATACTCTTACTTACCAACTCAAACACCTTGTTACCAACACGATCCACGACAATCAACCTACGTTACTCAAACTTTACAAGTCTATCACCCGCTTAAATGGTCGGTGTCTGTTCCTCAAGGTCTGTCCTGTTTATATCTACCTGATCTTTTATTCTTTTTTTTTACTTTTTCATTAATGCCTTCTCTTCATATAACTTATTCAATGCCTATACCACCCTCTATACTGATGTACTCGTACCTCATACTTCACTTCATCACAATCTTAGAAAAGATTGCCTCACACCTCCATACAGCAAGTTGGCCTCACCGACCCCATTATAGATCGGAGGTGAATCTGCCTTAAGGGCTCAGCATAAGATAAATCTCTAAATATTTCCAAATCTTACATTTTGGGGTAATGCACCGAGAAACCATTTATGTATTCACCCTCATGCCTCGAATACAATACCAGATTTCACACACACAACACAGCAACACCACACACAGCACACTATCACACACTATGACAGTTATACCTTCACATAACATCACCCCAACCCATAGACTTACTTACAAGCACCAATAGACACTTACACTTCACCCATAGGCACTTACACACCCATAGACACTTACAACCTACACTCAACACAACACAACCACACACAACCACACTCAATATTTTGATGCCTAACTTTTGATGCCTCTGATTCCTCAACTTTGCTGCCTCAGCTTTTGATGCCTCAACTTTGAATGCCTAGCCTTTGATGATCATTCTTTGATGCCTCAGGCTTTGATGATTCTCTCTTGTTTGTTACTTGAATTAAAAAAGGTGAGAAGGAGTAGAAAGAAGAAGAAGAAAGAAGAAGGAAGAGAAAGAAAGACCTCAGCCTTAAGCCTGAACTAAGCGTACCCACTACGCACTACAAACAAACATCCTTCATTGCGAAGGAAAAGAACGAACACAAAATGCAAGAAAAGATCTCGTCATGACCTTAAAAATATATATGTAGCAGCGGTATCTATTTGTTGTAGCGTAGTTTAAATATGTGAAAGATTCACATTGTTTATTTTCCCTTTCCACAACACTCCACAGTTCATTAAATCGTATAAATATTAACCATTCTTTAAGGTTTCTGTCCTATCTCTTGAAGTTTTTAATGATAGATCAACTAAAATGTGTACAATTCCCGTTGATAACTCACAATAATTAATAGCAGTAAATGACAGGAAAAAAGAAGATCAAAGAAATAAAGAGGTAACAAAGAGAGTGTATAGACACCGAAAAAAAGAGAAAAGGTTAGAGAGGTACTTATCTTCTAAGCAGGACCTATGATAAGAGATTCCCACTCCAGATAACATTTTCAGAGTGGAGTGGCGAGAGGAAGAGGGGAGAAGGAGAGGGAGAGAGGGCATAGAATAGGTGAAGGGATGAGGGAGAGGGCAAGAGGGAAGAAAAAGGCTACCAAAGATCAATCGAGGAGAAAAGAGTAAAAATCACCAGCAGATCGTTTCCGATTGCTAGGAAGCTCACTATGGATTTCGAGAGGAGGTAAGATTTTAGCGTTAAGAGAATTTATATTTGAGGATACATGTTTCCGATCTTTTTACCCTTCATAAACCAGAACAAGTTTCTAAAGATAGTTTGTTAAGGTAGAGAACTTGACTAGTTAATAAAGGGGAACTTACATTAAGCAAAATCGCTAACTATTATCACCTAATACCCGATAAAAACGTAAAAATGTTTTTTTTGATGAACAACTAAAAACAGATTACTTTTAATTTTATGAAAAAATAATACAACATCACATAAGAAAACTTGTAAATCGTTAATAATTGAACTAGTTTTTTAGTGGTTGACATGGAGGTAAGTAACAATTTATTTTGTAATTTGAATTATACTAGAAAATAAACTGCCATATAACACATTTAAGTTTGTCACATATCGTTTCCTTTTTTTTTTCGTGCATATAGTGGTGCCAGAACGCACATTACTTTGGTAATAAATGTTTTCTAGACAAATTATTTTGAATTTTTTATTTTTTTATTTTTTTATAAAATTTACAATCTCTCGAAAGTATTCAAAATTTTTGGACAGAGAATAGTCAACCATGGCTAACACCACCTTACGTTCTACCAAGACAATTTAATATAAACGTCAGTTGTTTACACGTTTATATGTGAAATATGTTATAATGAAGGAAAAATAAAAAACAATTCGTATTCCTCTATTATTTTAATGAAATTTATTTTTCAAATCATGTAGGTGAAAAATGTATTAAATGCTAAAGGAATGCAAGAAACACAAATAAACGATTCATGGAAATTTTTATTTCTGATATTTTGAGACTAGATAAAAAAAAAAACTTATTCTCATTATAAATATAACATTATATAGATTTTAAATAACCCAAACTGTTATATATATCCATATATATAATATAATATATATATATATAATAATATATATATAATATAAATATATAATATATATATATATATATATAATATACGGTTCCAAGAACCTTCTATGATTTAATAAGATACAGTTTCTCAAAAGCAGTATGCCCAAGCAAGGTGACTTGAAAAACCGCTGTTCCGGATGTCTTCTTTTTGCAGAGGGCGAATCGGACTTAAGTAGTAAAGCTCTCTGTACATTTGGTCTAAACGGCGACGCTCTGTCAATTGTTTCGAGTGTCCTGGCGGCGCGCGACAAGTGAAATTTTTTTCCTTGATTCTTCATTTTTGCAATATTTACTCAGCGCAACGAGCATGTTCGATGGCGGCTATTGTCGTCATTTATAATCCTTGACAACTTTTGGGTTCTCTCGGATTTTGACTCCTTGTTAAATCACCCTATAATTGAAGCACCCTGAAAAAGCCGTTCTTGGTATTCCTATACAGAGTGGGTATCCAACACTCCTTTACTTGGATTTATAATATTAATCGATACGATAGTATTCTCCAGATAAAGCAATTATATATAATTGAGTTATATCGAAGTCAGGAGATTTTAAAATCTTCTCCGATTATGCACTTTAATTTTCTTTTATGTAGAGAGGTGACGCGATTACGGCACTATTGGTAGAGCCTCCTGTACATTCTAGTTCTAACTGAGACGTACGTCTGTTGTCGATTTATGGTTGAAGTCTCCTGGTACTAGCTTATATATAGTATAGATAAGGTGTAATATATTTTCTAGTTTATCTTTAGTAATTTACTTAAATTATTTATCGCATATACATAAGATTCTATAAGTTGTTACGACGAATTGTCCGGTTAACCTTTCAGGCATCCTTGACTTTTGTCGGTTTCTCCTGTAACAGATATGAACACCCCTGAAGAATGCTATGTAGCCCCAGCAGGTGTTTCAACCATCCTTTTCTTGTGAGATTTAAATAAGTATGAGTTTTATCAAAGCAGTGAATAATCGAAGCAGAGATTTTGAAACTTTCGGGATGCCGTTCATTTTCTGAGGGAGCCGTGGATCGGACTAGTAGTCAGTCTTAGTAGAGCCACCTCTACATTGTCTACGGCGACGCAACTTTTCGATGGTTCGGAGTCCTGTCGCGACTGTGAAATTTTTCCCTCTTATTTATTGCAAATTTTGTTTCCGTGCCACCCAGTTCTTCCCACAGTATCTTTTTCCCTTTGCTCTGCGCGTTTTGCATGTATTCTCTCTGCGAGCATACAACACACCAACACACATATGTTTATAATGCTCCCTATATTACTAATTGTAGTTATCAGTAGTTGATCCTGTAGACACTATAAATTGCTAAATATAACACCCCTGATAAGACATCGTAGTATATGTAGCGTTACCCCAAGCTAGTTAGTGCAGTATCACAACCTAATCCTTTCTGGTGTGATATATATATTAATATATATCGATATATCAAATGTGGTTTTTTAAAATATTTTCTCTAAAAATTAAAAAACTTTACCTTTCATAATTATTTATTTTACAGATCATGATTTGATGTCTTAAGAGCCAACAAAATGGGTTTTCAGAATTGCTTGTATAAATTATGGACAAAGTTTTAATTGACAGAATATTTTATTTTGTAGGTAGTGATAGATGTCGGTATTCGTTATTTTCATGTGGAATAACTAAATTTATTTAAATTTATCATTTTTGTTACTGAAAATAATGATGTAGAACCTAAACTTATCTTACATCAAATTTGTATAACGTTGTCGTAACCCCGGCGAAATATTTTCAGGTGGGTGTTATCAATTTGCGATCTTTGTTTTGGGTCTCTCGTATCATTTCGTTCTCTCTAGTTGAAAATAAAAGTGTTTTTTTGTTCTCTGATGTTATAGTGAAGTGAATTAAAAAAAAAAGTTTTTTTAAAATTATCGAAAATTCGTTCTAATTTAGCTCTAGAGACGAGTAAATTAATAATACCAAAGTGTTGTGAAATTGTGTTTATAACACTACCTTTTGACAAGGACCTCACTAGTACCATCCCAGACAAGGTCACTTTGAGACCAAAAGATATACTAAGTGAAGAGGGTTGCTATGACAAAAAGGTCCAAAAGATGTCAGATAATATAAAAGGTCAAACGGTCAGATAATTATTGGTCAGAAAGTCAGAAATTTTTAAGGGTCAATATTTGCCCAAAATTGACCAAAAATTGACTATAGGAAATTACATGGACCACTCTATTGAAACACCTTAAAAGCAAACATTAGTGCAACTTTATTATTTGATACTAAAATAATAGTAGCGATGAAATTCCTATTTATCAGCCTACGAAAAACTATGGGAAAGTACTTTCGGAATATTCCTGGACCCCTCAAATCTTTCTTTTATGAGACCAATTTATTCGTGACGTCGCGAGGTATCAGAAGCACTCTCATCTCACGATAGAAATACACCCAGACGAGAAGGTTATCAACCAGAACAAATTCCTCTGTTGGTAATACAACATGTAGATATGATTCCAAGTTAGCGAATAGTGAGCAAATATTCGACCTAGAATAAGCTTTAGAGAACGAACTGTCTCGATTTTAACTCCACACAATTTGTACAAAACTTCCTCATCTTAATATAAGAATTTTAGTGAGAATCTAAATAAGCGCTGTTTGAACATGGATTAGCAAACAAATTAAGCCTCTCCAACCTTTAATACATTTAAATGATTTACACACGCCAGTATTGATGTAGTAAAATAGGAAGCTCAGGTTGTGTTTGACTTGAATATATATTAGTGTAATATATATACAACTGGACTTGACGATTTAATAAATTTAGTTAAATTTAGTCCATGAACCTCTGTAAATTTTTCTTATTAAGATGGTTGTGAAAGAAAGAATTATTTTTATTTTTGAACATAATTAGGACTTTTATGCATTTTTATAACATTAATTTTCCACAGAATAAGAGTTCTACTTCTTGTCTATTTTTTGAAGCTTTAAATAATTTTAAATTAGGAGAGATACCTTATCATCTATGAGGTAGTAAACTCTCAGATCAAGACTTCAAGTTTATATAATGTGTTGATGTCAAGATGAATGATTTCGGAATATTTTTTACCTCTCTCATAGCTTTCTCAAATGTTTAAATAATTTTAGACAGAAGAGACAATGTATTTTTTTTTGTTTTCTCTCTGGTATTTTAATTTGCTCAAAAAGTGATTACATAAAAAGTTTAAGTTATAAACACTTTTATAAGTAAGACGTTTCCAAACAGAGCTCAATTAATAATTAAAATCGAATAAAATAATTTTATTATTTAATTAAAAAAGTTAATTAAATACTCTCTTTGTTTTGATGGTCTGTAAATAAAGTCAAACCTTGTTTACATGATTGTTGCTTCTATGAGACATAGAAAAATTTTGGAAATATTTGAATAACATTTGAAATATTTTTTGAAACTTGTGTTATATATAAATCACCTTTTTTTTAGACCTGAAACGTTAATTTAGTCGGTTTTTTTTTTTGCGCTCAAGTAAAATACTCTCTGACCAAAGAATGCAGCCATCATCTCCTTTTGGAAGAAATTGTTAGTTTGTCGTGTTTGTGATGTTTAGAATAAACCAGTTCCCAGCGGAGGATAAGTGGTCTGTTCTTGCCAACCATCCTTCTGATACGGTTATTATTTTTAAATTTTTTATTAGTTTAGTTCTGTAATATACAAGTATTGTCTCGATTGATTTAATCAGAGAGAGTCTCTAAATTCGTGAAATAATGCTGAACATATTGTATATTGAAACCAATTAGTCTTACAGTCTTCGTACTTTCAACATTGTTTCTCATTCTATGTTATTTTCCCCAGTTCTTTCTTTCTTTCAAGCGCTGTATATAAAATGTGGCCCGGATCAGTTGACCCTAATGGAGCTTCAGGATTGAGGTGAAGGGGATAGAGTGAAGTCGGAGAATAGAAAAATAAATATGTACTGATTACTAAGCTAGTAGATCAACAACACGTGCTAGTGGACCACATGCGTTTGTCATATAACAGCCTCAAGATCAAGGCTGACTAGATTACAGAGAGATCTCTTCATCTAGAATGAAGGGGAAGTATCATGATTTGTAACGCACGAATTTTGTCGAGCCACTACTTAGGTGTACGATAGGACAATTGAATCTTTCGTCTTATAATAATACATTGAGCAGAAATTGTGTAGGAATAAGCGCGACACAAACAAAGACCACTACATAAGAGAATCGACTACCAAATAGAGATTATGGGGATTCACGTCCTCATCAGGTGCTATGAAGTGCTACCTCCTTTTCTACGTTATACCTCCCTTGCGGTTAACCCAGAATAGTCACGCGGGGCATTCGCATCAACTTCAGGCTCCCAATGAGTAACTCCCGAAAAAGCTCACAAGGCCAAACCGAAGATACCAATGGGTGTCCAAAATAAAGACCAAATGATTGGCTGACAAGCCTTTCCCAAACATAACAGGTGTTAAACGGCAGGTGCGGTGGTGCCACCTCACACCCCATCCTCTCTCTATAATAAATCGAGAGGGAGAGAAGACTTTATTCTAACTTCATCTAGAATGGCCAACAGAAGATATATCGTGAGATATAAGAGCAGTGGTTTTAGTTTTATGTGGAGTGAATGGGGACAGAAGGCCACGTCAAAAGTGTTAACTCATTATATAATTGGAGGGACAACTCTCAGAAATCCGTGGGTGGACCATCCCTATACTCTCTCTGTTGAAATATAATCTTTAAAGGCTATGACAACTTCGAAAACTTAGTGAGTCTGGCACAAACAAACCAGGCCTTGTACCATATCCTTTATTCAAATTTTTTCATAAATTCCTGGATTACTCTCATATCCCATACCCATATGGGACCCCCTTATGTGAGTTTATTTATCCCTTCAGATATAAATGTCGGGAGAGTGTCCACCTCCACTCCAGAATTGTCTAAATGAATTGTAAAATTGTATAGGACTGATGATGTAAAATACTTTTCACTTCGACTAAAGCGACACTCTGAAAGATCTAGGTAAGGAATTAAATTTGACAGAATATTACCTATTGCAGCGGTTGGACAGTCACAGGAATGTGTACGCAGGGTTGGGACTAATCGTGAAGTAACTTGTGACACCTCTTCGCTAAAGGACTTATGCTAAAGGCTAAGCTAGAATAATCTTATCTATGATTTTTTTCTCTCTATATCAGAGGATCCTTCCCAGCCAGTTATATTCTGAAAAGATCTATATGGCTATTTATAGTGGTGTTGTATTAAGAACTAGATAAGATTCTCGTTCTCTCAAATGACGATTTTATTCTCAAACCAACAAAACCCGATAAACGAATCTATGATCTGATTTGATTGATATTCAAGCATTTGTATGGGAACATTTTAAAAGGAGACCCACATGTATACTCTTACTGAAATTCATTGTTGACTTGCGAAGAAGCTTGATATCTCCTTTTTTGGGTAATATCAGAGAAGAAATCTCTATCAGAACTCTCTGAGATACTTCACTTTAAGGACTTTTAACTCGTGCAACGAAAATAAACTAAGATTAGTAAATACTATTAGTATCTGTGTATAGACTAGATTTTTAAGAGAGATTTGGACAGGACTCAGAGACTACCTCCATAGTAAGAGGCTTTTAGCAAGAAAAAGTTTTTAATAAGTCGTTATTTAATAAGCTACACCCTTCCAGACTTATTAAGGTTGTCGTATACGTAGAAATATTATTAGAGGTGAACCGATATTCCATTTTCAAATAGAGACGGAGTCTTTCGTTCCAAACCAACCATAAGAGGTGAAGTAATACTCAACGTAAAGGAAGAGTAGTACTGATACATGTAGCAAACTAATGATTATGTATTCCTCATATCTTCTATTCATTATCTCATCTAGGGTATATCTCTAATCACTTTTTGTTTATCGGAGCCTTGAGAAAAGTACTCCACTATTCGGAGATTTGAAGTCTAAGGGTACTAGAAAAAGAAATCCTAGAGATAAATAACTCCATTCCAATGTAAAGAGAAATAGAACCAATGGAATGGCCTATAGAATAAAAATAATTAAGTGGTCATGACTACAACAATATGTTTTGCTAGGAGCATTAACATGAATTAAAAAACATTGTGATCCTTCTTTACACCTCGATCAGTCACTCCACATAATGTGATAGTCTAGGATAAAAGTTCAAGACGTTCTTGTCGCATCGTAAAGGAGATAAGGATCCAAGATGAGAATGTTTTTTCGACTATATGCCTCAATTTATATTAGTTGATAATCTATTGTATGTGGCCACATTACAAATTCTGCGACGGATAAAACATTTCAATCGAAGGTTGTGATTGTCGCCTCATATGATATACCCATTGAGCTGCAGAGAGTAGTGGCTTTTGTGATTGAAACTATGTGTTCCTTAGGAGTTATCGCCCGCGTCGTTGGGTTCGAACCCCTTTAGTGGAAATGCTGACCCAATCGAAATTGACTCCCCTGTCGTTGGTAGTCCCCTCACTGCAAGAAAAGATTACAATAATATTATATCGGTTATACTATAATATACCCATTTGATTTAATCACTACTACCCCCACTCGATTATTTGATATTCAACGTGGACCAGGTCAAGGACTTACGGCTATCTCTCGATTACAAGAAGTCAGAGTATGATCACTCAAAAGAAATTGATTGGTTCAATATTTAAGAGATACTACGTAACCGTGCCTGCTAAGACAAACCTTTCAGCACACTCTTACTAGCACATTTAAATTATGATACCAGTCCGATTTAGTTAATTCAATAGGTAATGTAGTCCCAGCTACACGACGTAAAAGAGAAATCTACTACAGTGTAAGTTTTGCCACCTTAGGCATATTTAACTAATAACTTCACCTTCCCGGATATCCAGCAAACTCATGTGTAAGATTATTAATACTACTGTACAGCTGAGTCATCATGAAATGCACAGTTCTTACGTAATTCAAACGAACAGTTTTTTTCAAACCCAGATCTCTCATCCCACGACTATACGCAGAATCAAATAATTTTATTATTCAGATCAGTATTTCGTGTAGGCATCAGAGATCTATGTGTAAATTGAAAGATAACTACGGTAATACAGACTAATGTAACATACAAATGAACTTAATTTTAAACTTATCAAAAGTGGGAAATAACTATCCATTCACTTCAAAAATAACTCTCAAAATGAAAGAAGCCGGTGTTACTTCTTATAACCTCTAAGCTGTATTTCTATATGCGTGTGAGTGAATGTTTTACTATGGTTTCACACCCCACAAACTATTTTGGCGATGCACCCGGTGGCACTCAAATTACTTACATCTTTCTTCTAGTCTCTAATACTCTCCTCATTGAACTCCAAAACAAGTATTAGATTTCTTCGACTGTACAGATCGTCAGCGTTGAAGTTCCATCAGAGCGTATAACTAAAATATCTTCCGCATACCTTTATAATAGGTTATAGGACCCTTCCTATACTGATCTTTCTAGTGTCGATGCCCACAATTACATTCTGTTTAGGATCATCCATGATTTGGTTTCCTCAGTTGATTAAACGGAACATCATAGAAACAAGAGCAAGGAAATGTTATAACACTGTCTCTTAAGAATGCTCAACTTTATCTTATATTCTGTGTGTTCATAACTCCAAGAGATCCATATTGGAATACTACAGATTGAATCCTATACCATTAATGATATTAAGGAGGAAGATTGATCTATACTTTACTAAAGGCTACTTACCTAACTAAGTATTTTAAACCCCTAGATACTCTTTTATTATATGATATTAATATATATTAATATAATGATTGTAGTAATTGGAATACGTTACTGGTATTGCTTTTAATGTAAATATGGTAATCATTGTTGCTGGTTTGACCTGTTTAGCTTTAAAATTATACACTCAAGTATTTATAACTACTTAGTGACAAACTTACATCAGGATTTAAAACTATTTATTGGTCTGTCGTTACTGTCTTTAACTGTTACATTAACATTAAGGGTTCTAATTTAGCTATCATTTTATCTATACAGTGAATATGATGAGGCTAGAGATACACAATGTTTCACATTAATAAAGCTAAATAGCAGATCATTATGAACAAGGAAAATAATATTGTACAACGAACACCTACACACAACATCTTTACGCCGTTAATAACTGTTAACAATTAACAAAAGGTTCCAAACATCTAAACAAACACCAGTAAAGTAACTAAGTTTACATACAAAACGTAACTCTGTTCATACTTTTTTTCTGCCCACCATGATGTCTTCTAACATATTAACGGTCATCGTTACATTGATCACAGTAAAGAATTTTATCAAAATATGTATCATTAACCTTTGACCTGATTAGTCAATGACAGACCGAACGAGAGTATATGCAACGTAACACAGTTTGTTGTACATTATCATAGTAATGCAATTAACTAAAAATTTTAGTCATACGCTTACGCACGGCCAAAATAAACCTTATCTCTTTTTCAAGACGTAAACCGATTCATACTTTTTTCCAAGCATATCTCTAAACATATATCAATGTAATTTTACATTAATACTATTGAATTTACGTCACATTTCAAGCATCATTCTTATCATAGAACGATGAGGCACATACATGAGTTCTTTATAATGTACTAAACCACGAATATATGCTAATAACAAGGTTTTCAACATTAATAAAGCTAGACTAGCATCATATTAAACTAAGAAAATCTGTACAAGCGAGACCGAATGCTAGAGCGACAACTTAAGCACGAATAAGAACTGCTAACATTAAACAAAGAGTTCCCAGCAGCTTAACACCTGTAAAGTAAACTAACCATGCGTACAAAAGTAAACGCTATTCATACTTTTCCAAGCACATCTCTAACTAACATATTAACGTTAATTGTACATTGACGCAGTAATATTTAACAAGGATCAGTCAAGTAGATAACCTTGTTTTGAATTATCGTTTAGATGGACCAACGAATAACTGTAAACAATAACAAAGTTGTTATTCCAACATAAGAAACAAAATAAGGTTTCTTTTATATTACTACCATGCCGAATATAGAGCTAAGGTAGACAACGTTTTCTTTTTACATGTAATAAAGGCAGAGAACCATAACAGTAAATCTGAAACTTAAGAATATACATGTACAATGACAAACTAAACACAACCATAACGTACGAATAAACTACTAACATTAACAAACTCTCCGCACTTAACGAGGCAGTAAAGTAGCCTAACAACATCGTAAAACGTAAACCTATTCACGAACTTTTTCACCAAGCATGATCTAACAATAGTAACGTTAATTTTAACATTAACATCGTAATATTTAACAAAGTGAGAGGAGTAAAGTAATTAAAACTTTCGTCATAATCATAAACTGACAAAGAATCATAATGCTTTAACCAGCAAAGTTTTATCAGCAAATAAAGCTAAAACATATCATAAAACCGCAAACTAAGAATAATAAATGTACAAATGCGAGACTCTAAACATACCGTCACTGCGTATGCAATTAATCAGTCACATCCTGAAAAATTTCCACTTATCGAAAGGTAAAAGTACGCTAACAGGGACGCATAAGAATACTCGATATGGTTCGCCAACTTTTATCGCGGCGAATATCAGGCAACAGGTAAGAACCCATAGTTATAGTATCAAAATCCCTTACAAAGTGACCACAATACTATCAAGAGCACCAACATCTTGAACAATGAATGGACACTATCTTCATCAAAGTGTCACTCGTTTCGACAGTATAACATCATTTGGAATTCTAATGAATAAACTTAGACCATTAGCAAAAAGTCCTGGGCAAACCTAACACTTACTCAAACAAAAACTTAACCTGGCTCACGTTTCTAAACAGCATCTTCATAGCAATGTTAACAAACCAGTCAACTACATGTTACAAAAACTCATCATTTCTCCAACAAATCAATGTTATTTCCACATTGTCATAGTAATATTTAAAATAAAGTGCCTAACTTACGAATAAACAGTTTTCATTAACCAAGAGTATCTAAAGCAACACATTACCTTCCGAGAGAAAACCCAGGGGGGATGCGCCCCTTGAAAGGGTGTGAATCCTGCGAGGGGGGGATCACCCCAAAGGGGTGTAAGCGGGCTTTAGGCCTCAGCCCAAAGGGCTGAGGCCTTACCCCTCCTTCGGAGAAGGAAGTGGAGATCATCATTGATGATGAAAAATTGAGAAATGTGGATCAGTTTGTGTATTTGGATGGAGTGTTTACAATCAAGGTAGGATATATACAGGAGGTGAAGGAAAGAGTAGGAAAATACGGAAGAGCAATAATAGAGTTGTATCCAATTATGAAAGATCGGATAATGGATATAAAAGTGGAAAAAAAAATATTTGACAATATAATGGTACCCACATTGACATATGGATCAGAAACATGGATCATTCAACAAGGGAGGAAAAAACGATCGCAACTGCTAAAATGAGAGTGTTGAGGACGGTGACAAGGAAGATGATGTGAGATAGAGTGAAAAATGAGTGTTTTAGGGAGAGAGTTGGTGTGGTGTCTGTGTGGAGCAGAATAGATTCGGCAAGACTGTCGAGTGGTACGTAGAAGGTGAAGGTGGAAAGTAGAGATTGAAATCGAGAGGAGGACCAAGGAAGAGATGGGGGGATTGTGTCGAGAGAGCCCTGAGAAGATATGGACTGGCCGCGATTCGTGGGCTGATGGAGGATGGTGCATTTCTGAACAGGACTGCTTAGAAATCAATGCTGGCTCTGCTGATAGGCTGTAGGGGTTTCCTGAGGGAAGACGTAAGACGCAATATATATATAATATATATATATATATATATAGATAGTAATAGTATATATAGTATATATAATATATAAATGAGTATAGTATAGAAAGAGAAGGTGTGAGGAGGAGAGAATAGATCCGCAGATGTAGAGCGAGAAGGAGGAGAAGGACTGGAGAAGGAGTAGGAGGAGGAGGGGGAAAGAGGAGAAGAGAGAGAGCAATGAGAGTGATAGGTAGAGAGGATGAAGGATGGAAAGGGAGATAGAGAGAGAGAGAGGAGATTGAGACTGATGGGGAAGAGGAGGTAGGGAGAATGCCGAGGTGTTCGGGTCGATAGCACCGTGGATAGATCACGTTGGTGCTTAGATGGTGAAATGAGGAACCAAAGAGGAGAAGGATGATGATGAAGGCAGGAGAGATGGATCAGGCGAAGGAGAGAAGAAAGATATGCTTGTTGAGGAGAGTATTGGTAAGGGGAGAGGAGGGGTTGGAATAGAGGAAGGAATGAAGAAATGGGAGAGACGAGAGAGTGAGAAGGAGGGAGGGGGGAGAGGAGGGAGAGGAAAAGGAGAGAAGAAGGAGGGAGCGAGTTAAGAATAGAGGTGGAGGGGAGACGAGAAGGGGAGTAGAGAGTATAGAGTGATATTATATATATAATATATATAGTATAGTTGGTGTTGGGCGTTTAGGATGGCAAATATTGCACACAGGCTCGCGGCACTTGTCATAATCGACTTTAATCAACATCCGCGGCTTTAAACTCAAACTTTCGCTTCTGTGGAAGCTATGACCTCTCTAACTCTACACCCTAACCTATGTGTGCTCTTGTCTGAGACTCCGATGGCTAAAAATTCATCCTCTAACTCATTAAACGTATCCAACTACAACTTATTTATAAATTTCCGTCTGAAGGGTGGAGTCAGGGCCGGCCCCATAAACACTCCGATAAAGCGTCTCGAGAATCTCGAATCCCTTAGCTTCGATGTATCTAGAGTGGCTTAAAAATCTTGTCTTACCTTCTACTAACCATGATAATATTGTGCTTCGCTATGTTCTACCTACAGAACAGATTTTTTTCAACGCTTTTTTGAATATCTTACGACTTCTCACGCGAAACTGTTATATCTTCTCATACAAATACTGAGGTCCTCATATTTAGGGGGATTTCAATGTACACACACACTGAATAGTTGGGGTCCTCTCATACTGATTTAGGTGGGAGGAGGCAATCCTTTACACCATTCTTAACAGGTCTGAAAGCAACTAATTTAAGAACGCAGCACACAAAAATTTTGCCCCGGGGAAAGAAATTCGCCGTCCTACCATTCTTGAAACAGCACTTGATCCTTTGTTTCACGCACTGGAGTTACTTCTCGTTATAAATACACCACTTTCGCTCGTATCGGTAAATCTTCTTATTATTCTTATCGCTCTTATTGTTAATACTGTCGTGCATCCAAACAGCATCCATCCTAGCGCCGCAGCGTTTTCTGGCACTTTGAATCGCCGATTGAGTGGGCCTTGCGTTGCTTCTACGCTAACTATAGATGGGAAATAACTGCTTTGTCTCTGGTGACACTCACTTCTGCCGATAAGGTGGGGAGCTGTAATCGTTGATGGGATGAGCAGTTCATTCTTCTTCGACTAAAGTCTTTCTCTCCTCATAACCATGAGTTCGATCGTGCTTGTTTTTCTGGCCATGATCAGACTAGAGGACAGTACGTATCGGAGTGGAAAAAAATTCTCTCGTTCTCACTGATCACTCTTGAATTTTTCAATTCGTGGCTAGAAATCGTTGGCAGGGATACTCTTCGACGAGCAAGCGGGCTTTCATCAAACAAAGTGCGATACGAGCCTCACTTGGTTCTCTCTACTGACAAATCTTATCTGGCCTCGTTGCACAAAAACCATCTCTAACAACTTCTGTAAATATCCCTTTCCTCCCTCTTATTCTCTATGATGGTTCTGTTGCTAATGTTCCAACTGAAAGGCCTAATCTCTTCGGCCTCCTATTTTCCTCTAACCCAACCCTGGACGATGTCCTGACATTCCTCCTGCTCCTCCTCCTCCTTCTCCTCTCAGGTGTCTAGTGCCTTTGCCTGTGAGATTACATTTAATCGGGTGCATGGGCTTCCTGAAATCTACGAACGTTTAGGAGGACAAGAGGAGAGGAGAGAGGGGAGGAGAGGGGGCAGGGGAGTCTGTTTCCCTTTTGGGGGTCAAGGAGCGGAGGGGGGGAGGGAGAAGCTGGGAGGAGGGGAGAGGGTGAGGAGACAGGAGGAGGGCGATGCGTGAGCGCGGAGGAGAGGAGAG
>JABUQX010095652.1:0-36596 GCA_015478945.1 Trachelipus rathkii
TATATATATATATAATATATAGCATATATGATTAATATATATATATAGTATTATTCGATAAGTTGGAAAAAAAAAAAATACAAATTGTAAAATTATTCAACCTGGCTTCGTAAGCCAGTGAGTAGTTAAAGAAATAAATGACTCGTTTGAATATTTAGCTATCCATATATCTGTAGTAAATGATATCTCATCAGCCTTAGATAACTTCTCGAATACTGCTGATCTCAATTTACTGTATGAAGTTGGTAACATCATCTCTCTACAAAAAAAATATTTTCTACTAGAAATAAGATATTTTGGTTGAAGATGGGCAACAAGTTCTGAGTCCCTGCTCTTCAGTGATTGTGAATGGCTGGTTACTCATTGCAATAAAATTTATTATTTTCTGAAGAATTGCTGTGATTTGGGGTCATTGATATGGCAAATTTTGGGAGGGAAGAAATTTTCCTCAAGTCTCACTTGTTTCACGGCTTCGATCTTTTCGCTTATTTGGGATGTTCGCAGTGTTCTAGAAATACAGGATTCTCCGCCGCCACCGCCCTTTTACTATCCAAATTTTTGACTTCCAGATATTCTCTTCGGTGATGATTTTCCATATGTTTATGAAGTGGCGTTGTATTAAATGTTTTTGGTGAACTACCTAGTTTTATTTTTTTGTGGCATATTTTACACTTTATTAAAGATTTTGTAACATTATTAATAATAAAAAAATCTTTTACGAAATGAGCCATTTAAAACAATTTTGTGAGTTTATTATAATAACAAATCTGTAATAATTAATAAATAAAATATTTATAAAAATATGTTTAAATATATATATATATATATATATATATATATATATATATATATATATAATATATATATATATTATATAATATATATATATATATATATATATATTATATTATTATAATATTATATATTATTATATATATATAGTATAATATTATTATATATATATTTATGGCTATTGTAGTAAGTGGTTGACGTCAGGAGCGAAAATTCAATAATTTAATGTATTCGTTATTTTACTAATTTTAAGGGTAAATTTAACATTAAATTTTTGGGTAAACTAACCTACTTAACCTAACCTAACCTAACTTCAACTAACCTAACAAACTTAACCTAAATTGACCTAACCTAATATTTAGCGGAGTCAACCACTTATAAATGTCATGATATATTATATATATAATATATAATATATATATATATTATATATATAGGCTATAATTTTGTGATTTTATAATTGAATTATTTTTACATTTCTTTATATGTTAAAGGAAAGTTCATTAGAAATTCCGGTTCGCGCCGGATTCCGGGCGGAATTTTTTTTGTGTTTCCGGCTAATTCCGGTTCCGGCCGAACCCAAAAATTTCAGTTCCAGTACACCCTAATATATATAATATATATAATTATATATCTATAATATATATATATATATATATATAATATATTATATATATATATATATATAATATATATATTAATATATATATATATATATATAAGTATAATATATATATTATATATATATATATATATATATATATATATTATATATATATATATATATATATATATAAATATAATATATATATATATATATATATATATATATATATTTATATATATAAATATATTTATAATATATATATATGTTTATTATTATTTTTACTTCCACTTTTTTCCCGCTTGAGCGGGGTATGGTACGTACAGCCTCTCTCATTCAACTTCCTCTCATTTCGCCCTCACCCACCTCCTCCACCCCATTCTCCATCTCTCGCCAACACCCTACCCTCTTCCTCCCTCATCTCTCCCTCCTCCAGCAACTCCTTTATTCCATCCATCCACGCTCCTTCTTGTCTCGCCCTTCCTCTCTTCTATCCCTCGCCTCCCAAATCTCCTAACACTCTCTGTTCCTCCTTCTCACTAGATGCCCCATACCATCTAGCATTCCCTTCTCCGCTCTTCCCACCAACCCATTCCTCACAATCACATCTCTCCTCCCAACCGCATATTCCTAATCCTCTCCTTCTGCTAACCCCACAACCTGCTCTCAACCCCTTCATCTCAATAATTCCAACTTCTTCCTGGACCTGGCATTTAACCCAAGTTTCACACCCATACAACACCGCTGGTACGCAAATTTTTTCAAACATACTTATCCTAACTTTCTGTGATAAATCCCCCCCTTTCCATAATTCTCTCAAACCACTCAAAGCTCTCATTCCTTCTCCTACTCTATGTTCTATCTCCTCCTTCATCCCTCCCCCTTACCCAAGTCCATCCCTAAATATCTAAAGATCTTTACTTCTTCCAAAACTACACCCCCTACTCTAACCTCTGACCCCTCCCCCTCCTCTCTTTCCTCCTCCTCAAACACTAACACTTTACTCTTACCTGGGTTTATTTTAAGCCCTTTTTGTCCACACATTCTCTCAAACTCCCTCACCAAATACCTCAGCCCTTCCGCGTTCTTCGCCACTAAGGCAGTATCGTCCGCAAACAGTATCATGTTCACCTCCCTTCTATCATTCCATTCATCAATTCCACCCCCTCCCCTTCCCTCACCATTCCTCTGCAAACACTCTCCATAAACAAATTGAAAAAGCAGCGGTGACATTACACACCCTTTTGCCTCATCCTCTCACCACCCAAACATCTCACTCTCCCTCCTAACACTCTCACACACATTCTACTATTATTATAAAAGGCCCTAAACCTTTACTAATTTGGTCGCCCCCACTTCCATTTTCTCTCAGACACCCTTCCCAATTCCCCCCTTTCACTCTATAATATGCTTCTCTAATAATATATATATATATTATATTATATATATATAATTTATATATATATATATTATATTATATATATAATATATATATATATATATTATATATATATTATATATCCGTATATATATATATATATATATATTATATATATATATATATATATATCTATATATTATAATATATATATAATATATATATATATATATATATATATATATATATATTATATATAATATATATATATAATATATTAATATATATATATATATATATATTATATGTAAGATAGTATATATATATATTATAGTAATATATATATATATATATTATAACTATATATATTATATATATATAATATATTATATATTTTTTAATTTTTTGAAAGGGAGAAAATAGAAGGGATAAAATGGAACAAATATCATTCCATTCTTACCCCCCCCAAAAAATTTCAGGTTAAACCGGCTTATACCCCCAAATTTTTGGAGGGATGTAATAGAAACTCAAGCTGTTAATGGTCAATTAGGGGTACCCCAACCTTTCCATTTTCCCCCTGGTTTGGTTTCAAAACTCATTAGTTTGGTCTGTAGACCCTTATTTGTCAGGGTAAAAATGGAACTTTTTAGGCTCCATTTCTATAGCATGCTACTTTGTCAGGCACTACTTTTGCATGGTATATCAGAGTTCGATGATAATAATATATTTATTAGTATAAGAAATGAGCTAGAATTTTGCCGGGGCCGGGGTTAACTAAAATTAGAAATGTAAGTCAAAAACACTGAAAGTCTTAAAACTAGGATGAAAATTAAATATAATTTCAGTTAATTATAATTTAAATTATAAAAAAGGGAATACATTTAATTAATTCAATTAAATAAATATTTTTGAAAGAAATTTTTAGAAAATAATTGATTTTCTAGAAGATAAGTGTATTAAATATATAATATATATAACTATATATATATTATCTATATATTAAGTTAATATTATATATATATATATGATTATATATATTTATATATATATATATTTTATATATATTTATATATATAATTATATATATATATTATTATATATATTTAGGGATGTACCGATACCAAAAAAGAGGCCGATAGAGTAGGCCGATACCGGATACTCTATTTTTTTAGGTCCATACCGATCCGATCTTTTATTAATACAGATATACACATTGTAATAAAGATAGAATTTGTGAACTGCTAGGCGACTCAAGATTGGCATTCTGTACTAAGCAATACTTATGTCATTTATATTTCAATTTGGTTGTGCCCCAAGTTATATTTATTTTATAAATTAAAATAGTACCTTAAAGGAATAATAATTGCAAATTTAATATTTCATGACTTTTTATGTTTGTTGTTTAATCTTAAATATGATTCCCATTTCACATTTTCAAGTTAGTATCCAACCCCAAGTTTAGCTAACTAGCTTTTTGTTTACATGATTACAATTTCCAAGAAGATTCTTAACTAGCTACAATATAATGAATAAAAATTAATGAAAGAAGAGACCTCAATTAATCAGCCGAAAAGTTAAAATAAAAAAACGCTATTACTCCAACATAATAATATAAATACTCCTTTAAGATAGATATCATTCAATACTGCAAATTCAAAAACAACCACTAATTGTGATGCAAAAACATTAAGCTTTCACTAGTATCTTGCGAGAAGACTGTATTTCCTTTTTGGGGTGTTTACATTCCCTACCTAACGCTACACTATGAATACGCTCTCTCTCGACTGTTGAAGGAGGTGCTGATAATTGTTTGCCTGCAAGCACTGATAATAATGAAACCCTTGGCCCATTTTTCAGGCCACCGCATGAAAGGATTCTACTTTTGTAGGCAGCATCTCATGTTTTCGTAGAGCCCTCATCTCCTCTTTCAACGCAGACTGCAAATTTGAAGTTTCTTTGCTCCTTGCTGAACTGTCCCTCTTCAGTTTTTACGATGAGGTTCCCTGGTGTGATTCCTTTGAAGGTGAATGAGACTGTCAATGCAATTTCGTCCATGACTTTAAATCAAGTCTAACATATCCATATCGCTCATCTTCCAGTGGTTTATTTCGCTGAAAAGCCACCATCGTCACTATCAGTGCTGTTGCAAGGGGTTTCAGGATAAGGCGGCTTCCACTTTTGTGAATCTTTTTTTTTTTTTTTTTTTTTTTTTTTTTTTTGTCAAGCAAGCAGCTCCTCGGTTATGCTATTTAATGCAATTCTAGAAGTGGTTCTTAACCGTCGAGGTGCATTCTTGGTGAGGTTTCAGAATTAGCGTTAAGGAATTTCTTATTAGACACCTTTTATTTATTTTATTTTTTTTACGTTGTCACCGCGCTCACGGGTCAGAACCCTATATCAAGGAGTGATGTTTGAAGACGTCTCAAAATCCATATAACGCAAATTACGCAGATGAAGACAGACGCAGGCTTTAAAGTGAGGAAATTAAATTGAGTAGGAAACACAGATGATGGAAGAGAATTCCACAGAACAGAGTGAGGCAGGAAAGAAAGAAGGCAGGCAGCGAACGCAGTCTGGAGTTACTAACATCAACACAAAACTCATGTTGGACAAGCACCTCTTGTGCTATGAGGGCGTCGTAAAGGTGGTGGTACGGGAGTGGATAGATCCCTCGGAAGCACTGCCTCTACAGTAACCTATAGAATAAGGGATAAAGCACCTTTAAACATTGCGCCGCAAATATAAAGGGGGAAGAGAACTAAAAAGGGGGGGGGGGGGGGGGGGTTGACGCGGCAGTTTTTATAAGTCTTTTGGCCTTTGACTCGACGGCTATCCAAAAGCCGGATTGAAACCAGAGCCCTGCCACCCCCCACAGAATATGAGAGCAGTACTCCATACAAGGACGGGATGAGCCCCTTGTATAGGTGGAGTAACTGAGAAGAGAAAAACAATCTCGCACGGTCTAAACAGAGACTCCCAGTTTCTTTTGAAACCGCCCTATTCAACGCACTGTGATTTGAGGTTTTCAAACATTTTTTTGTTTATAATAAGGCCAAGGATGTTTATATTGTCAAAAGGAGAGGACGAGAGAAACCGTAAAAGAGAGAGAGAGATTTGCTAGAAGTTGGGTTTTTAAGAATTAAATTTCACAAGGTGAGACCCCACCCGGAATTCCTATCCAGATCAGCGAGAATAGAATCGGAAGATTAAGACGAGAGCAATTCTAAAGTAAAAGAGAGAGCAGAATTGATATGAGTTGAAGAATGAAGGGTCAAGTCCTTCGCATATGGGTGGATAGAGTTAGATGTGCAGGTGAGAAGATCATTGGTGAAAAAGGAATAAAGTGGAAGATAAAACAGAACCCTGACGTAACACCACTATTGACAGAAAAAGAAGAAGTCGCGCCATCAACAACAGCCGATATTAGGCGATTTGAAAGAAAGCTAGACCAAAGTCAAGCAAAGAGAAGAAAGAAACCCAAAGGAGGGGAGCTTGAGAGCAGTGACGCGTGCCATAACCGGTCAAATGCTTGGATATGTCGAGGCGCCACCACACAAGTGCTTTCCGTAGTTCCCTAAGGGCGGAAAACATCAAATCTGTTAAATAGGAAGAGTATATCGGCGGCAGTAGATACTTCGAGCACCGAAAGCTGTACTGGTAATTCGAAAGAATGTGAAAAAGAGATTCCAGATGTAATGCTCCAGAAGTGAGAGTTTGAGGATAAGGTTCAAAGATCTTAGAAGAATACAAGTGAGAGCTATAAGGGCGATAGTTAGAAGGATCAGAGCAGCATCATTTTTTCGAATAGGTTGGACATATGCGCGCTTCAACACTGAGGGAAAGTGCTGTATTGAGGGCATAGAGAATATAGTTGAACGAGGGTGGGGTCAGCCACGGAATGCACATTTCCTCAAACTCGAGAGGAATGCCATTCCGGGCCATCCGGCTTCCTAACTGGTTCATAGATTTCAGGAGCCCATGCACCCGATTAAATAAATGGAATGACAGGTAAAGGCATAGAACCTGAGAGGGAAGGAGGAGGAAGAGAAATGCAAGAATCGTTCAGGTTTGAATTAGCGGAAAATAGGAGGCAAAGAGATGAGATTGCCTTTTCAGTTGGAGTATTAACAACAGAATCATCAGAGCGAATAAGAGGAGGAAGGATGATTTACAGAAGTGTTAGAGATGTTTTTTGGCAAGAGGCCAGAAGATTTATTTTTTTCAGTAGGAGAACCAAGGGAGTCACGGCATTTTCGTTAATGAAAGTCCGCTTTGGCTCGTCGAAAGTATCCCCTGCAACGATCTTCTAGCTAAATGAAAATTGGCAAGAGTGATAGGAGAACGAGAATTTTTTCCACACCCGATAAGTCATTGTCTCTAGCCTGAATGGCCAGGAAACAAGCACGATCGAACCATGGAATTTGAGGAGAAAAAAGATTTAGTCCAAGAAGAAATGAACCTGCTCATCCCACTAACAATTACAGTTTCCCATCTTTATCGCAGAATCTGAAGTGTCTTAAGAGTCAAAGCAGTCACTTAAATTATAGTTAGCGTAGAAGCCAACGCAATCCCCCAATTGGCCGCGATCAATAGTGTCAGAAAACCGTCATAGGGCATGGATGGGATGTTGGAGAGAAGGTATTAAAATTAAGTGAATATGGATAGGTTGTGGTCAGTTTTACCGATAGGAGCGAATTTGGTGTATTTATAGAGAGAAGGACTAGTGGTGAAAAATAGGTCAAGTGTGTCAAGAATCGGTTGGGACGATTCCGGAATGTGTGTAGGTTATTTAAATCAGTTGCTCCAGATCGTTGAGAAATACTGAAGCGATCTCGGCTTCTCCCAAACTAAATCAAGTAACGAGAGGAACCCACAATTCAGTTTGGTGTACATTGAAATCCCCTAAATAGAGGACCTCCGTATTTGGATGTAGAAGATATAACAGTCTCGTGAGAAGTTGTATGGTAATCAAAAAGGGCATGAAAATCTGTTCCGTTAGGAGAACAGTAGCAGAAGCATAAGAATTTTGTAGTAGAAGGAAGAAAGATTTTTGAGCCACAGAACATCGGAGTTGGAAGATTCGAGATTCTCGAGACGTGTTTATAGGAATGTTTATATTTATATAGGCACATACTCCACCCTTCAAACGGAAATTATAAAATAAGTTATAGTTGGATATATTAAACTGAGTTGAGGATGAATTCTTAGCCATCTGGGTCTCAGGCAAGGCATAAAAATTAGGTTTAGAAGTTAGAGAGTAGTAATTCCATGAATGCTGCGTTAGAGTGCAGCCATTGATGTTTTGGTAAAGTCAAAAGAAAGCCACGCCTGCGCAAATCTGCTATCGCACACGAACACGCAATCACAAAAAAAAAAAAAAAAAAAGAACAGACGAAACTAATAGACAAAAACCAAAGGGAGAAATGAGGAAAATTTATTCGTACGCTAAAACCTAAATTTTAAAACGATAAAACTATTTACAGCAAATATCTAAAATATGAATAATCCAGAAAGTTTAAAAACACTCACGCACTCACACGCTCTCACGAAATTGCGTACAAAAAAAAATACTATTGATCAACTAAAAAAAATAGATAAATCTGTATAAATTATAATAATGGCTGTCCAATAGGTAAAATTTTACGCTAAAGACCAAATTTTGGAGAAACGCTAAAAATCTAAGTTAAAAAGGAAATCGAGGAAAAAAAAACATAACTTGGTACTAGCAATCTATATCGAACTAGATTTATTATTGAATCTAAAAGTTTCTCATAATTTTTCACCCAAAAAGTAATAAGTATCGGCTAGTATCGCCATTAACCGATACCGATACGTACGATCTGATTCCATCAAAATGGCGATACTACTTTGATAACCGAGTACCGATACTATTCGGTACAATCCCTAATATATATATATATATATATAGTATATATATATATAGATATGTATATATATATATATATATTATTATATATATATATATATATATAATATATAATATATATACTATATATATATATATATATATAATATCGGTATATATATATATATATTATATAATATATATTATATATATATATATATATATATATATATAGAGATATATATATATATATATAAACTCAAAATATATATATATATATATATATATATATATATATATATATATATATATATATATATATATATATATATATATATATATTGAATATAATATATATATATATATATATATATATATATATATATATATATATATATATATATATTTTAAGAACTACTTTGTCGTAGTGATATTTTTACTTTAGAGAGGAAGCCCTTGATTCTTTTTTAGTATTTACTGCTTTACTGTCACTTCATTTTATTAGTAAAACGTACACAAATTAAAAACATTGGTTTAAGACACTTTTTTTTAATGAAATAAATTTTAAAAAAGGAAAGCTGAATTTTCGTCCCGACTACGCGAGAACCTCTTTAGGCTAAGGGACTGGATTTCTTCTTGATCTTCATCAGTTCAAGTGTGTTTCAGTTGGTCTGCCATTTTCTTCATGGTGTTGTTGAAATATTTGATGTTTTCAGATATTCATTTTGTATAAATCTATCTTAACTTCACCGGAATGCTTATTGTAGTTGTTACTATGATATAAAATGCAAAAGGATTCCATCGATTTTGCGATGGTTCGTGTGATTGATTTTCTGATCATCTTTTATATTGTTATCATTGATAGAGTGCCCTGTGTTACGCCTATGACTTGTTAAGGCTGAATTTATGCTGTCCTTGTGGTCATCTTGTTGTTGATGTTTTTCTTTTCTTTGCAAATCTATGGTTTTACCCTATATTTGTTTTATTGCAAGTATTGCAGGGGATGTGATATATATCAGCTTTGGGGGAGATTTTCTTTTTCGTTTTGGGGGTTTGAGAATGTTTTTTTTTAAGGTGATGCTATTTGATGGAATGAGGGTAATATTTTTTGGTAATTTGTTTTAATGAATATAATGGTAATTGAGGATTGGTAAAAAAAAGAAGGTGTTGCTATTTTCGGGGGAAAGGTGCTATCGTACCTCTTTTTTGCTTTTTTGTTAAATGCTTTTGTGATGAAAAACTCAGGCTAGTAAAAAGTGATTTGTAAGTTTGTGGATGTAAAATTTAGTTTCTTGTGGCTAAGAGGGGGAGAGCATTATACGAAAGGCACGGAAGAAATAGAGATGACAGAACAACTAATTTTGTGTTTGGGGAATGATTAGATACCAAATGTATATAGTTTGGTGGCGAATGTTGGTTTTCTATATATTAGTAAAATTGCAAGTAATGTATCCATGTGATTAAGGTATCGAGGAAGGGGATAGAGTTGTTGGAAGGCAATTTTCTATCGTATACTGAACTGAAGGATGAATCGAGTTAATATAGTTTAGGATCATCATTAGGGTTGGTGTTGTGAGGGATGGAGACAAAATGTCATCTACATATCTAATCCATAAACTATTGTTTAATTAAAGGGTGGGGTAAATATGATAAAATTCTGTTAGTTTCATATATATGTTACGAGTATGGGAGACAGTTGGGATCCCATACTCAGGCCGAAAAGTTTGTTTGAAATATTTGCCATTAAAATGAAGAAGTTATGTGTAATGAGAGATTGGCCTTCCGTTTCATATATTAAAAACAGCTCATTAATCTCTCATTATAACATAACTTCTTTCATTTTAATGGCAAATATTACAAATTTTCAAAGAAAACCAACATTCGCACCAACTATATACATTGGCTATCTAAATTCCCCAAACACAAAATTAGTTGTTCTGTCATCTCTATTTCTCCGTGCCTTTCGTCATATCTCTCCCTCTCTTCTAGCACCAAGAACTTAATTACTCCACATCTTTCAATCACTTTACTATCACGAGTTTTTCATCAAAAAGCATTTAACAAAGCAAAAAGAGGTACTATAGCACCTTTCCCCGACAATAGCAACAGCCTCCTTTTATACCAATTCCTCAATTACCCTTATATTCGTTAAAACAAATACAACATAAAAATATTACCCTCATTCCATCAAATCACATCACCTTAAAAAAACATTCTCAAAACCCCAAAACGAAAGAAAATCTCCCCCAAAGCTGTATATATATCACATCCCCTGCCATACTTGCAATAAAACATATTATAGGTGAAACCATAGATTTTGCAAAGAAGAAAAATACATCAGATTGACTGCCACAAGGACAGCAATCATTCAGGCCTTTACAAGTCATTAAGGCCGTAACACAGGCATCTATCATATCAACAATATAAAGATGATCAGAAATATCATCACATGAACCATCGCAAATTCATCGGAATCCTTTTTGCATTATAATCAGTAACAACTACAATCAAGCATCCCGGTGAAGCTTAACTAGATTTATTACCCAAAATGAATATCTGAAAACATCAAAATATTTCACAACACCATGAAGAAAATAAGCAAGCCAACTGAACACACTTGACTGGATGAAGATCACAGAAAAGAAATCAGTTCCCTTAGCTTGAAGAGGTCCTCGTGTATCGGGACGAAATTAGCTTTCCTTTTTAAAATTTAATTTTCATTAAAAAAAAAAAAGTGTCTTTAACAATGTTTTTTAATTTGTGTACATTAGTATTAAATGAAGTGACAGTAAAGCATAACACTATAAAAAGAATCCAAGGGCTTCCTCTCTAAAGTATATATATATAATATATATAATATATATATATATATATATATATATATATATATATTATATATATATATATATATAATATATATATATTTATATATATTATATTATATATATATTTTATATTATTATATATAATATATATATATATATTTACCGTAATATATATATATAATTATAAGTAATATATATAATAATATATATATATATAATATATATATTATATATTATATAGTATATATATATTATATATATATATATATATATATATTTAATTAAATAAATAATTTTTGAAAAGAAGAAGTTCGGAAAATATTTGATTTTCTTGAAGATTATTTACTTTAAATAAATAGATACATTAATATTTTTTAACAATTATATTTATTTCCTTTTCCGAATTCGTTTTGATATATCAAATGTTGAATATTTTTAGTTTAAAAACTTTGTATTTAAATAATTTGGCCTGAATTTTAATTTGAAATCATAGTAAATACCAAAAAAATTTATTAATATTTAGGTGTTTATATTATTTTGCATCAATTTATCAAAGGAGTAATGGAATTAAAATTTTTTTTTTTTATTTTGTTTGATTTAACCTTTTATTATTTAGTGTAAATTTACAGTTAACCCCGGTAGAAAACCCCGGTTTTTCCTGATTTTTGGCCGGGGCCGGGGCCGTGGTCGCTAAAAATGGCTGGGGTTGGCCGGGGCCGGGGCCCTGGTCGGTTCCTAATATATTTATTAGTATAAGAAATGAGGCTAACAAACCCCAGGTTTAACTTTTCGAATATCATGTTTCCTTCAAGTTAAAAATTGGATTTCCTTTTTTACCCAAAATTTGAACCACTCCATTCTCACCCCTTCCTGCTATATAATGTAATGTTAATGAATGGTTTTCCCCTGCAGGTAGACTGTAATGTTATTAAATAATTAATGAAGCCTTCCCTTTTTATCTTAGGTGGCAACGAGTAACCCGCTTTCTTCGGCTTCTTTCTTTGATTACTGGCTGCTTCTTGTTCCATTAATCCCCTGCAAATCTACTGTACATTGTTTCTCGATCCCCACGGTCTTTCCGCGGTGATTAGTCTTCCCAGAGTGAATAATTGCTTGTGCTTCAAACGAACCGGGAAAGTATTCCTATTGTCTCGTGCAGAGGGTAGGAGTGGCCTGGGAGGGACACCGTTTGTAGGGGCTGGCACTCCTTTCCCCCTTTTTTGACATCGTTTAAATTTCCAAGGGCGTAGCCCAATACTGTGTAATTTCATTCCTGATTAAAGACATCTTCGCGAGAATTCTTTTACTTGCCTATTTGTGACTTAATTCCTGTCCATACTTTTAGGTTAGCCTTTCTTCCTTTTCCTCTTACTGCCTTCGTCTTGCTGTACCCAGGGGTAACGTTAGGATTATTCCCCTCTACCGCTTTCTTCCCATTTTTAATAATCTTGAACTTCGTGTTTTTCCTCCTACTAATTGTTTCTTGACTTGGGAAACCGAGGGTTGTAGTGGTGTGTTGACCAGTGGCGCTGTCACAGCCAACAGGCGTTCCGATACCATATCAGACCGAACCCTAGTGCTAACTGCAGCGGGTGGCGAGAGTAACACCTTGGGGCTTCACCAACTCATTAACGGGAGGCCTAGAAACCCTCCGCCTCGCTATCCGTGTCAGTTGCGAAGTTGCTTGTCGGATTCGCCACATAGTAATTTTTGGCATCCCCAGCGGGATAGCTTGTTGGCGAGTGTCGTTTGTCAGGGAGTTGGATTGGTTTTCTTGAACCGGGATGGGCCAGGAAGAGACGGTTGCCGGCCCTAGTGGGGTTCCTGCGGGTACACCCAAGGAACGCGGGGGTTATGATTTGTTTCTCAGCGCATTGAGAGACTTTCGGACCCTTTATGCCGCGGGTGAGATAGATAGGGACTTGGGGGAGGTTTCAAGGGAGGTCCAGCGGACCTTAATTGAGTGTGGAGGTGCGGCAGTGCAACGGGAGTTGTCTGAAAGGGAGCCTCAGCCTCCCGCTGCCAAGGTTGAATTCAAGGGAGAGGCTCGTCGCCCAAGTGGCGATATTTCAAGTAGCGATGGAGACAGTCGGGAGAGTTCTTGGCCGCCTCGTTCAAATTCGGAGGGTCGGCGGAGAAGGGGAAAGGGACCCGCTCGCGTGAAGAGCCAAGCCACGCCGGATGATGGGCGCGGTTGGTCAGCGGATGATCGGTCCTGGCGCAGGGAACAGCGAGAGTTGCTGTTGAACATCGACGAGTCCTTGGCCAGGATTGCCGATGCGATTTCTGGTTATACGCGGATGGCTAGGAGTGTGAAACCGTTGCCTTTTGAGGTCAGAGGGGCGCAGTCGTTCAAAAGTTTCCTTAGAGAATTTGAGGGCTATGCTAGGGACAAGGTGGGAAATGATCCCAACCGTTGGCTGGTGGAACTACGGGCCCATTTAAAAAGTGACGTACGAGTGTATGATAAGTGTTATAAACAGGGAGCAAAATATCGCTCAATAGTGGAGCGACTTCGTGAATGGGTGACTCATCAGAAGTTGGAGACCCTTGAAGAGAAACGCGGTAAATTCTATAATGCGACCATGCGTACCGACGAGAATCTTAGCGATTACGCTATGCGGTTGGAGACGTTGTTTGGCGGCGCCTTCCCGGAAGCTGAAGGCCCGGATAGGGCTTTGTGGCGCCAATTTATGCACAGTATCCCTCGTTCAGAGAAGGAGAAGGTAAAACTGCGGTTGGGGGTACAACGATTGGATGAGGGACGACGAGGAGAGCCTGAATGGAGGGATTTGTTGAAGGTCCTCTTGGACGAAACCTTGGAGGGTAGGAACCGTAGTGAGGAGCATAGACAGAGAGGGACCAGGGATGAACCAATCCAAGTGTTGACGTTGCCCGGAGTGGACTACCGGAAAGGATCAGAGGATGGAACAGATTGGGAAGGTGAACAGCGGAGACATACACGAGAGAGTGACCAAGGGTGGACCAGGGTTGGGCCTCGCAGGGACCGTCGAGGTAACCGTGAATATGGCCAGGTTGAGCGCCGGGCAGCGGCACCGAGGAGGGAAGAGCAGGGACCGGCTACCTCGGACAGTGGTAGGTTGCGTTGCTTCCATTGCCGTAGGAGAGGCCACACCAGAGAAGAGTGTAGAAGGTTCCTCGGGGCTTGCTTGTTGTGTGGTTCGTCCGATCATTGGGTGACGCGTTGCCCTGATTGGCGAGAATTACAGAGGGAGGGACCATCGGGTATAGTGGGTCCGGGACAGCCGGTTACCTTTCGGGGACCTTGGAGACCTCATTGCATCTGGTGTGACATGGATGGACACAGCGCGGAGGGTTGCGCCGAGTTCGTTAGCCACAAACGGAAATCTGAGGAATGAGGTTGCCGGGTATACTCTTGGTTTCCAGAGGTCAGAGTCGAGGAGGGGCCGGCTCGCGTGGTGGAACAGCCGGTTCTGAGGAGTTAAGTTGCCGAGGCGCTTGGTGTATGCTCGGAACAAGAAATCATGTCGCAAGAGGGGGAAGCGGTGTAGCGGAGAGAGGTGATTCACTCGCGCTTGTGTTTTAATTCAAAGCAACCCAATACAGGGTAATTGATGGAAAAAATAAGGGAGGGAGTTTGAACTAGCCCGTATGTGGTCGCCCCCTGCACAAGTGATCCCCAACTTCCTAATCAAATAAATTACGAGCAACGATATGCTCCTATAATGATCTATGCCCAGATAGGAGCTTAAACTTTAGCCTCCCCAGAGTCTTTATGTCAACAGGGACCACACTTTAAAGCGCACGGCAGCTGTTAATTGGCAACATTTACCTAATATATAACAAAGATAGATATAAGGATGAGAGAGAGAATAATAAGTTTTAAGAAATGGTGGATTAACTAAATTTAAAGAACAAAGTATAAAGTTTATTTAAAGATTAATTGAGAATTAACTGATTAAATGATTGATTATATAGAATAATACAATATACAAGGGACATTCACAACCGAGATCAAGCATATACAGGTTGACGATGGTTTATGAATGTCTAAAAAAAAAAACAAATATATTTTAAGACTAAATTTTATGTACAATAATTAAGGATAAGTAATTAAATGATAAATTCCAGTGACAATGATATCCCTACAATTAATAGCAAAAAACAACTACAATATACGATGAACATTCACGACCAAGATCAAACTATACAGATTGATTGTGGTTACTGAATGTTCTGAAAGAATTATATCTTAAGATTAAATATCTATTTACAATAATTAGATCTAATAATAATAGTCATGACAAAAGTGAATAGTGGATTAAACTTATACAATTACTGCGCTATCTAACCCCACCGGATTCCACTTCGACATGCACGACTTTCTAATAGTAAGTTCGTAAAATATGGAATACTTAAATTCAGATCGTTTTATTAAGTTTCGTATTGGTTGAAATTAGGAGTTACGGTTTGCGTCGTCTTTAAGAATTATGGAGCTCCCAGCTCCGGTTCAATGAGTATAATCTATGGGCACCCAGCCCCGGTTTGTCAAATGAGGAGTTAAGTTCTTGCTCCCCAGATTAGTTGTCTGTTAACAAAACAGTTAGCATTGTTATAACTTTTCTCGCAATTTAATATTAATTAAACAATGAACATTAGTAATTAATAGAGAACATACCCCAATTGTGGGACAATTTCAACGAAGTTTTATGAGACTAGTCTAGACCTTATATTGTCAAGCAGGCAGCGAACAGAACAGAAAACATGGAAGTTCTGTCTGCAATAAGATTATTATAATATAAACATAACATCATAAGATTATGAAATATGAAATGTGCGCGTTAAGTTTTTATATTTAACATACCTTATACATTCAATAATATAAACTTCTAAGACTTTGAAAATAGGAAGGAACATCCACAACGAATTTAACAGTGATACTGACATATAATGTCCCTGCCTATACTGACTGACTAAGATGGAAAATTAAACATAAAACAAAGCTAAGAACGCTGAAATGATAAATACTTGTAATATATGTGACATATATTTGGGTATGGCACATACACAAATACATGACACACAAAATTAATAAAGAAAATAATGATGAACATAAATTAATTGAAATAATTATAAATATATATAAATTAATATAATAAACCATAAAACTAAACACATAGTGAACTGCACCTTCCACAATTACCGATTGTGCAACCAAATTAAAACAGTATCTACAATTACTAAAGTTACTACTAGTTTCCTTAAAGTTAATAAAAAAATACTTAAGCATAAATGTTTTGAAACAAGACCTCTCAAGGGTGAGCTCACCCTTACATCCCCCCGTAGTAAATCTAAGCCCTCCCCTCATTTTAACAAAACATTTTGTAGAAGGGCTCAGATAAACACGGGGTGAATGTTTACAAACTTTGAGGCATTAAATCATATATACACATCCTGTTACACATTCTTTTTCAGGATTAAATGAAATGAAATAGTAAATAAGGCAATAATAGGAATGAAAATATAATAAACAATGTTTACCATGTCCTGTTACAGAATTCTTTTTCAGGAACAGATAAATAATGTAAATAGGAAGAGCGATGTGATTATCCTCGTAGAAGGCGTCATTAATTTTTGTTTACTTTGATACGGACTGTTCTATGTCCAATATTTTTATTAAAGTTCAATATATTATGAATATACTTCCTTTTCCTTCAATATGTATACAATTGTATCCGAGAACATCAATGATTCGTGGGAAATTTAAGTTTATTGTATACATTTTTATATCAATTTTACATTTTTTGGCCATAACACGTTTAAAATCAATTTTACATTTTTGGCCATATGTTGGCGTATTTTGGGCCAACATTCCTGAGTAATGATTTTATAGTTCAATTTTAATTCCAATTGATAATGAGTCTTTGGATTTCCTGCTCATTATATAATAGGTTTAGCTCATTAACATCACTGCAAGTAAGAACAGCATTTTCTGGAAAGATATTAAAGAGGTTACCGACTGAACTCCGGTTCACCGGTCGTCTTGTTCTTTTTAACGCAAATCACAAGCGACCCGGAATCCAGTGGGTATAAATATATATATAAAAATATTAAATATATTTTAAAATAATTTTTTTTTTTTTTTTTTTTTTTTTTTTTTTTTTTTTTTTTTTAGTATATTTTTTGTTTTCTTTTTTTTTTTTTTTTTTTTTTTCAAGTATATTTAAAATAGATATTTTGTATTGATTTTTTTTTTTTTTTTTTTTTTTTTTTTTTTTTTTTTTTTTTTTTAGTAAGGTTTAAGGTTAAATATTTTTATTTTTTTTTTCAATTAGTGGTTTTAATAGGTACGGTGACATTATTTTCCATACTTTTTAGTAAAGAAATTTTTGTTTTCTTTATTTTATATTTGTTTCAATTACCTGTGATATAGTAAAGTGTTATTTTTTCTCTACTGTTCATTTTTTTTTCAAACTAAGAATTTTTATAGTAAAGTATCATTTTTTCTCTACTTTCAGAATTTTTTCAATAATAATTTTTATAGTAAAGTATTATGTTTTCTCTACTTTTTTTTTTTTTTTTTTTTTTTTTTTTTTTTTTTTTTTTTTTTTTTTTTTTTTTTTTTTTTTTTTTTTTTTTTTTTTTTTTTTTTTTTTTTTTTTGCTGTGGCTTTGTAAGTTATAAGTTAGACATCCTAACCTATTAATTATTATATATCACATATATTTTTAAATTTCATTATTAATAAAAGATATATATATATATTAAGAGATATATATAAGATTAACCTATTTGTTAAATATAATTAATTTTATTTTTAATAATCCTAGTAATTATAAAAATTATCATATATAACTATGATTCTCTATGGATTTTTGATATTTTTACAAGACCTAAAAAAACTTGAACTGCCTTCCCATAAACTCTATGCAAAGCTCAGTCCTACTCATCTACTCAGTCTGTACATACTATTCCTATGACAATTAAAAAAAACTATTGAATAGTTATGCTTAACTCTTAACTCTAAAGTAACTTCAAATTATTTTTTTAAAACCATGTTAATATAGAAAGAACTTCAAATATTTTTCTATACCATATTATTTAGGAAAATATATCCTTAATTCTAAGAGAACTTCAAATAAATTTTTAATACCATGTTATTATGATATTATAGAATTAAAGACACAAACAAAAATTTTATATAAAAAAAATGATGATATGTAGAAATACTTTTAAAGTTTTTATTGAAAAAGACATCCCATTAGGAAAATCCCCCAAAAATATAACTAATAAATGTTTACTAATTGTTTTTATGGAACGAGTAAGGTCTCTTTTATACTTACGAAATAAAAAAATAAAAAAAACAATATCAAAGTTTTACCCACTAAAGTAGTACCCACTTCCCACTTTTATAACACGACCGACCCACACAATCCCCCTTAATATCAATGAGTGGTGGCACATTTTGAGCCATGAGTGGTGGTATTATCTTTATGTGAGTGGCGGTATTCCATTTTACATGAGTGGTGGTACATTCTTTTATTTTCCATGAGTGGTGGTATTTTATTTCTGAGTGGTGGTAATATTACCCTACCTTTTACTGTCTTCGCCTTCGCTGAATTCTTTTAGTAAATTCTAAGGGAGTAGACATTATATATGGTAATTCTTCAACTTGCCCCGTCTGTCGGGTACGCATACGGTTTTGATTAATAAAGGGATTGTCTATAATAGGAACGAGCGCCAATCCATTACCAGTAGGGTCATTGGGATCAGGCACTACTTCTCCCAGAAAAGTATAATTAAACAGCCCTCTTGGAAGCGGGGATAATTGAGCACGCCCGTGCGATTCATTTCGCATGTCCGACCTCCCTCGAGGTACTAAAGGATGTGCAATGACTTCATCCGGATTAAAACCTGAGAATTCCGATGATCTTGAACCAGATGGCATAAGCATACCCGGCTCACACTCTGCGAAGGAAGAAAGCTCTACATCTTTAGAAGAACTTTGTGTCAGATTTTTGTTAACACCCCCAAAAACACGGTCTATCAATGAAACATCTGGACCCTCATGGGCATGAAAATGTACTGAATCAGGATTGAAACCTGAAAAATAGCTTTCGTTCACCTGGTCTATAGTAATAAAATTAGCAGATTTATCCGATGATCCCATATATAAATCTCTATAATCCATCAATGGGGATCCTACTTCTATGTTATTTTCTGTTACATCTATATATTCATTTGAATCCTCAAATATAGGGGACAATGTGATACGGTTTGGTCCTCCGCTGATCCTTCCCATTTGTGGGTCTATCTGGTCCTTAGGGGAGGAAGTACTATAGTCCACAACTTTGGAGTCAATAGGACTTCGGTCCATTCGTTGTCCGATTTCTATTATAGGTGGAGAGAACCATAGCTTTTCTTTTATATTTGTAAGATTTTCGGTCCATTTAGACAATGTGTGCTGAAGATCCTCCGAAATAGGGTTAAATTCTAAAAAACCCTCAAAATCATTTTCTTCTTCAGACTGCTCTGAAGGACCTAAATCCGAATATGAATAGTCCTCATGAAACTGATCGTCCTTTTCATTTGTGTTATTCAATTCCAGATTGTCTGTGTTTTCAATATCCCAAAACTCTTCCTCTTCCTCTTCCTCATCTTCTTCATCGATAAAGAATTGTTCCTTAAGAGCTTTGTTTCTTCTTAAATAACGTTGTAAGTATAGAGGAATCTCTATCCAGCTACGTAAATGTGAGAAATGTACTTTCTCCTGTTTTGCAGAACGTCCTCCCGTCCGCCGT
Source organism: Trachelipus rathkii (assembly GCA_015478945.1). NCBI lineage: Eukaryota > Metazoa > Arthropoda > Malacostraca > Isopoda > Trachelipodidae > Trachelipus > Trachelipus rathkii. The sequence goes on from JABUQX010095652.1 coordinate 20,249, forward strand.
ATAACATAGGTAACTAAGTTTTCATTCACCTCTACTATCGTAAAAGGGCCTTCCCACTTTTTCTTAAATTTCTGGGCTGTACTATGTCCCGTATATACCACTTTTTTTTCAACCAGTTGTACTTTTTTTGCAACCAGTTGTCCCACCTTGAATGGTCTGAAGTTTATACTCCCCTCCTTCCAATACTGTGGGAAACTATGCAGATCTTGTCCATGAGATTTTTTTAAAAGGAAGTCAGTGGGGGACATTTGTAATGCCTTATGCACTGTGTTATTATAAATTAGGACGGAGGAAGTTAATTCTTCATCCCATTGATTCGGTTTTTCCCAAACCAAGCACTTCAAATATTTGAATCAGGCTACGATTAAAACGTTCGCACAGTCCGTTACTAGCAGGGTGAAGAGGGGATGCGCGAACATGTTTAATATTAAAGTCCTGCAATACTGTTTGAAAATTTCGCGAAACAAACTCTGTCCCATTATCCGTAAGGATTCTGGACGGAACTCTGGGTAAGAATGGTAATACCTGTTGTTTTAGTGCCTGAGATACCGTATGGCTTGTTTTGTCCTGCAAAGGTACAACCGATACCCATTTGGAAAAATGGTCTATAAGTACCATACAGTATTTATTCCCCGCAATGGTTTTTGGAAACTGTAATAGATCCATTGCACATAGATCAAATGGATAATTGGCCAATATTTTTAGCATTGGGGGAGTCACGTTTGAGGAATATGTTTTTTGTTTCTGGCATATATGACAGCATCTAACGATATCGGAGACAACCTGATTCACCCGAGGATGCCAGAACTGTTTCTGTACTAACTGTAATAATTTGTTTCGCCCTATGTGGGCACAAGTGAAATGGAGGTGACACACCACCTGAACAAGTAGGTCGAAGGATATCACGTATAACCATTCTGTAGGCCCACTTTCATAATAAATCATTCCGAAGTAATAATTTTGTTTTATGAGGACCAAATTTACTGAGTTTTTGCCATATCGGCTTATTATTTAATTCCTTGATTCCCTTTTTCAATAAAGTTAACTCTCTATCTTGGGAAATGTTATTTAAAAGATCTATTTCATTGATATTAGAATCTGCTAAGAGTTGTTCATTTATTACTTTTATGGTACAAACCTGAGGATTATTCATTGTATTTTTACTTTTTTCTGGTTTAACACCGGTGGCTATAGTCACCATCCTTTTTCCTTCCCTTCGCAACAATAGTTTTCGGGACATATCAGGGAGTAACTGATTATCTCGTAACAAACAAGTCCCCAAAATGAGTGCATTGTCCATATATTTCTCTGGAACGATAAAAAACTCTACATTGTTGGTAACAAACCCTCCTTTAAAATGCACTCTCAATTCAACATAATGCTCAATAGGTATTGTTGTATTTCTCCCAAACCCCCTAATAGCCCTTACTTGAACGTCAGCAGAAGGCAACAATTTAACATTTTTTTCTAATTTTGATAATATATCTGATCTAATTAAGCTGATTCCAGCCCCGCTGTCAATGAGACCGTCATGCCAAGCGGTTTTGTTCTCATCCAATGACACACATACTAAAAGAGGGTCTATGTCCGCCTGGCACAGATTTACCGTAACAACAAGGGCTTCATCACATGTATCACTCTCCTCATCACTTACCAAAATATCATTACTTATGGGGATAAACTCGTTCATATCCGAGTTCATCTGTTCCTTTTCTTTTTCACCCATTTCTGTTCTTGAAGGATACAATTCTAAGGGAACGGCATCAATCTCCAAGCAATTCCCCGATGATGGCAGATTAACTTCATTACAAATGATTTTACTATGAGCCAATTTTAAAACTCCCTCATCAAGAAGCTGAGAAATAGGTAAAACATCGACCCCCTCCACAAATTGGCTCTCATTTGTGGAGTGGCCTAGTTTCCCCGTCTTTTACTGAATTTTTGTTCCCCTTGACATTGACCTGACTTGTGTGATCCTTTACACACATCACAGTTGCTAATATAAGTTTCTTTACTTCTAACACTTGCATCCCCATCATCCCTAGAACTTCCTACTTCTACACCTGCTTTTCCCAGGGACGGTGAGTTATACTGTTTGCTATTTGTTTTTACTTCAGCATTACCACGAGGTGGAGTTTTATTAGGGCAACGTATACCTGCATGGGCCCTTTAGCCAAAAGGCATGGTCTGTGAACCTCTGATACCTGTGTTACTGAAGATTTGTAACTCACCCATGATATGACCTTTCTTCTTACAGTATGAACATATATTTAAATATTTAAAACAGTCACTCATGACATGTCCATACAGATCACAATAATCACACTGAAGGCCTTTGTCATCTGTCTGAAGCAATATTTGAACATTTTATAGTATTCATTCGTGTAGTAACGACTGGTGGTATTTTTGTTTGCATTATCCCGATGGTTATCATCTTTGTTTTCATCGGCAGTTCCAGTTTTTAACGACTCAGTCCAACTGGCTTTTGCTACGTCTATGCATATTGTTTCATTATGTTGGTTAGTAAAGTCAGACACACTTTGATTCAACCCTACGTTATTCCTTCCAATTGTACTATATGAGGGTATAATAACTCTACCTTTATAAAATTCACGATCAAATTTATCGGCAAGCTGTACAAGTCGTTCCCACGAGACTCGTGTTTCATCAGATTCATTTTCTAAAAGATGTTCTCTCATTTTCTTTTCTACATTTGTGGGTAAACTAAGTATAAAAGCTTCTCTTAATGAATTATGCTGGCGCATATCGAGCCCATCGTATGCCTTTGCAGCCAATAGCTCTAGCCGTAAGGCAAACATACGGATGCTTTCTCCTTTTCCCAAACAGGCAGCGTGATATGTGCGTAAATTGCGTTCATCTTTCTTCTTCTCCTCCTCTTTATGCCACTTTATTAATATTTTCTTTACTGAATAATAATTTCTATCTGTTTTAATAACTAAGTCATAGAGTTGGCGGAATGACCCCTCCAACTGCCTACCCAATAACCTCAACCATTGTTGAGGAGATCTGGGATAGTTGTGGGTACAAAAAGCTTCAAATTCTGTCATATATTGAAGAAAGTCTTGATCTGCTTCATAGCAATATTTTCCAGGATCAAGAACTTTTACTTTATGTGAACTTTTAACTAACTCCGTCAGGAGTGCTATAGCTTGTATCATCAATGCTTGTTGTTGTTGAACTGTTTCTAAATGTGTTAAAATAGACTTTTGTGCGTTAGGTACCTGAAAATGTGACAAGTGTGGCGCTATGTTTTCTACTTTATTATTTCTAGGTTTCGCAGCAGTGCCAGTCACATTCTTTGGTCTAACCGGACTATTATGAACTAAATGTACGTTTGCCGCTTCTAATGGCGAGACTACTGAATCAGATCCTGGGACATTTTCCCCTTGTCCGACATCAGTCTGTACGGTCTCTGATTCATCATTAGCATTTAATTGAACACTTTCCTTACATGAATTCATTAACATTTGTTCGCGTTTTTGTAATATAGACATTTTACTATTAAATTCATCCAAAATTACATTAACCTTTTCTTCAACATTCAAACCCCCCCCAGCTCCTCTCAAAGGAGATACTGACAGAGCGTCTGGGTTAAAGATGTGTTCTCCTGACTCCTTCTCCGACTCCAAAAACTGCTCCAGTCGGTCTTTATTTGGCTGTTCCATTTTTATTTTTATTCAAAAAAAAAAATTAATTAGAAGTTTTATAAGAATATTAGTAGTTTTATAAGAATATTTAAGAGAAAAAAAAAAATTATTAGTTTTTCTTCAATTGTATAATGTTTATGACCTAAACCCTAAAGTCTTGATAGGCCAGTGGCTTTTTCAATAATAAACTAACCTACCTACTGATTTAACTGACTTCAGTTCTTATATATCTATAATAGAAATAGTTATGTGGGCTGTTTTTCCCTAACAAGTTAACTTAGGAAAAAAAATAGCTGCTATGAATTCTAGTTAAAGTAAGGTACTATAACGATCCTCAAATTGAAATATAGCTAAAAATCACTCCTACCTACAGACAGTTCTGATATATTATAGCTAATAGGCCTTGGAAAACATCATATAATCCTATTTAAAGAATATATTTTTAAAAAAAAATAAAAAAAATGCATAAATATCCTAATAGTAATATAAAAATATAACTTTTTAAATTGTAAATAATAATACAGAAAATAATGTTACATACACAGGCATGTAACTTGGTATATTTCAGTCAAGAATCTTAGTGGTATTATATTACACTAATAATTACACTACTAGTGTTTACTTTACAAGTTTACAAAATAATGTCTACGTCTACGTCTAAACAGTAATATTATGGTAATCCCAGTACTACAGTAATTTCTTTAAGGTACTATATTTACAAGGTAGTATAATACTAGTACTACAATGATTTTCTAGTGTTATTCTATGCAAAAACTACGATGTTAATGTACAAATGTACTATCTATAGTTATTACGTTAGAGTTACTACATTAGAATATCTACTTTCTATGTTTATAATAGGATAAGAAAGAATATCTACAATTTACAGTTATTTCTACTATGCTGCCACGCTCAAAATGCGGTCCCTGTTCGGGCGCCACGTAAAATATAAGGGTATGTAGCGGAGAGAGGTGATTCACTCACGCTTGTGAATTTAATTTAAGACAACCCATTACAGGGCAATTGATGGAAAAAAGGGTGGGAGATTGAATTGACCCGCAATGTGGTCGCCCTCTGCACAAGTGATCCCCTACTTCCTAACCAAATAAAATACGAGCAACGATTGTGCTCCTTTCAATGATCTATCCCGGATAGGAGCTTAAGATTTAGCCTCCCCAGAGTCTTTATGTCAACAGGGACCACACTTTAAAGCGCACGGCAGCTGTTAATTGGCAACATTTACCTAATATATAACAAAGATAGATATAAGGATGAAAGAGAGAATAATAAGTTTTAAGAAATGGTGGATTAAACTAAATTTAAAGAACAAAGTATAAAGTTTATTTAAAGATTAATTGAGAATTAACTGATTAAATGATTGATTATATAGAATAATACAATATACAAGGGACATTCACAACCGAGATCAAGCATATACAGGTTGACGATGGTTTATGAATGTCTAAAAAAAAAAACAAATATATTTTAAGACTAAATTTTATGTACAATAATTAAGGATAAGTAATTAAATGATAAATTCCAGTGACATGATATCCACTACAATTATAGGCAAAAAAACAACTACAAATTACGATGAACATCACTGACCAGATCAAACTATACAGAATTGATTGTGGTTATGAATGTTCTTGAAAGAATTATATCTTAAAGATTAAATATCTATTTACAATAATTAGATCTAATAATAATAGCTCATGACAAAGTGAATAGGGATTAAATTATACAAATTACTGCGGCTATCTAACCCACTGGATTCCATTCGACATGCACGACTTTTAATAGTAAGTTGCCGTAAAATATGGAATACTTAAATTCAGATCGTTTTATTAAGTTTCGTATTGGTTGAAATTAGGAGTTACGGTTTGCGTCGTCTTTAAGAATTATGGAGCTCCAGCTCTGGTTCAAATGAGTATAATCTATGGGCACCCAGCCCAGGTTTGTCCAATGAGGAGTTAAGTTCTTGCTCCCCAGATTAGTTGTCTGTTAACAAAACAGTTAGCATTGTTATAACTTTTCTCGCAATTTAATATTAATTAAACAATGAACATTAGTAATTAATAGAGAACATACCCCAATTGTGGGACAATTTCAACGAAGTTTTATGAGACTAGTCTAGACCTTATATTGTCAAGCAGGCAGCGAACAGAACAGAAAACATGGAAGTTCTGTCTGCAATAAGATTATTATAATATAAACATAACATCATAAGATTATGAAATATGAAATGTGCGCGTTAAGTTTTTATATTTAACATACCTTATACATTCAATAATATAAACTTCTAAGACTTTGAAAATAGGAAGGAACATCCACAACGAATTTAACAGTGATACTGACATATAATGTCCCTGCCTATACTGACTGACTAAGATGGAAAATTAAACATAAAACAAAGCTAAGAACGCTGAAATGATAAATACTTGTAATATATGTGACATATATTTGGGTATGGCCATACACAAATACATGACACACAAAATTAATAAAGAAAATAATGATGAACATAAATTAATTGAAATAATTATAAATATATATAAATTAATATAATAAACCATAAAACTAAACACATAGTGAACTGCACCTTACAATTACCAACAAATTAAAACAGTATCTACAATTACTAAAGTTACTACTAGTTTCCTTAAAGTTAATAAAAAAATACTTAAGCATAAATGTTTTGAAACAAGACCTCTCAAGGGTGAGCTCACCCTTACAGCGGGGAGTGAACTGAACCCTGAGGACGTGGAGTGGATCCAGAGGATAGTGTATACCAGTCAGGATGAAAGGGAGATGCAGACTTCCTGAAGATTCAAAACTTACTCCACATAGAAGTAGAGGTCTCGGGTAGATGGGCGGACGCGTTGATAGATACAGGGGCCCAGTTTGGGTTGATCAGCGCGGATTTTGCCGCGGGAGTGGAAGGTGATCAAAGAGAAATTAGCATGGGCATTAGGGGATTGGGAAATGCAAAGTTTTCCATGTGGATACAGCGTTGACGCTTACGTTGAGGATCCGCGGGATTGATATGGAGTCGCATCAGCTAATACTGGGAATGAATTTCTTCACTGAAAATAATGTAACTATTAACCCTGCTAGGGGTCATTTTTCGCGAATTTTCGGAAAGGAAGCCAGAGAGGATTTTTACTTGAAGAGTTGTGACGAGTGACCGTTGTAAACGGATCGTTTCTGCAGTTCGTTGTGAAGTTCAAGAGGTCGTTAAAATTGGGATCAGTGATTGGAAGAGGGTCAGCGTGAACGTGGCAGACAAACTGACAAAGGAAACCCAGCAGGAAGTGACAACTGATTGCCGATTTTTTTTTTATGGGTGGGAACTTGCGAAAAAGTTGAATCAGCAAATTTTAGTGATGTCCGGCATCGTGGACTCTGATGTATCTTTTGAAGTCGTGGTCAGAAACATTAGTAATAAACCAGTTAAATTGGTGAAGGGGGCACGGTTAGGCGTATTGCACACGTTGTTGGATGAGGAGGAGCTGGGCGTGAATGTGACATTGGAGGAAGAGGGGGTGTCCAAGGACGAATGGACTGAGCAGAAGTTGAGAGAAGAGCTGATCTTGGATGAGGGATTGACCAGTGGTGAGCGGGACCACATTTACCAGCTGTTGCTGAAGCACAATGCCGTTCTTAGTGTCAGGGAGTTCGACGTGAAGCGTGCCGCTTTGACGTCTCATCGTATCGAATTGTATGATGCGACACCCATTTGGCAACGTCCGCGGAGATTTCCGGTTCCCGTGGCTGACGAGATTGAGCGTCAGTGTGAGGAGTTGTGCTTGTTGGACATCATCGAGCCGAGCACTTCGCCGTGGAGTTCGCCCGTGGTTCCCGTAAAGAAGAAAGATGGGACAATACGAATGTGTATTGATTACCGTCGGTTGAACGCCGTCACGAAGCCCGATAGGTTCCCTATGCCGAACTTGACCGATGCAGTGTTTAGCCTTCATGGGATGCGCTATTTTACATCTCTGGACTTAGTAAAGGGTTATCATCAGATGCCGATCGACGAGAATAGTCGGGAATGTACTGCCTTTTCTACCACTAGGGGGCATTACCAGTTTAAGGCGCTGAGTTTCGGGCTCAGGAATGCCCCGGCAGCTTTCCAGCGTGAGGTCCAGGCATTACTGAGTGGTTTTCCCCGGGGTGGATCGTCTTTATATCTATGGACATACTGATCATCGGAAGCTGATTTTGAAGACACTTGACCCTCCTGCAAAAGGTGAATGAGAAAATTGGGAGAGGCTAGGTGTTTAATTGAAGCCCAGCAAGTTTTGCCAAACGGTTCAGGGCGAGGTTCGTTACTAAGACATCTGGTGGGGGGTTGACGGGATTGAAGAAAGATCCGCAGTATGTGCAGAAGGTTTTGGAGTACCCGAGGCCCCCTGAAGTGACGCATGTTTAAGAATTTTTTGGGTTGTTAACTCCGAACGTAAGTTTATACCGACAGTGGTTCTACGATAGCGGGCCACCGTTGTCCGCTGTGACTTGGAGAACGGGGAATTCCATACGTGAATGGACGAAGGAACTGGAACTACTTTCCCAAATTTTAAAGAGAATGCACGAAATGTGAGCTGACTTCCCGGATTAACTCCTTGGGAGCTAGAGAAGCTTGAGTTGTCAGTGGATGCTTTGGGCACAGGCGCGGGGGGCGTGTCTTACTCAGAGGCAGAGGGGGAGGAACGGTTGATAGCGTTTTCATCTATGACTTTTTCGACGGCGCAGCGGGGTTATTCTACCATTGAACGAGAGTTGGCTGGACTGCGATGGGGGGTCAAGAACTTAAGAGCATTCTTATATGGTCGCCAGTTTATCCTTTTTACCGACCACTGCCCATTGGTGTACCTTCACGTTATGAAAATGAGTGACAGTCGATTGGCAAGGACAGTGGATGACTTGGCCGAATTTGACTTCGAGATCAGATATCGACCTGGAAGAGAAAACATATTAGCGGACGCACTTTCTAGGGTCCCCGCACCATTGCTTGTTGAGGAGGAGCCCGCGGAGGACGAATTGCCCAGGGGATTGGAGGTGATGGAGAAAGTGGACGGCGGACCCGATTCCTTGTTCGACAGTCTGTTGATTGTACTTGAGGAAAAGGGAATAAACCGCAGGGAATGGGAGCTTCCCGCTGATGCTCTGATACTTCGCCGGGGGTTGGTTTCGCGATTGATGGATAGCCCCCAACGTTATCGGATTTCTTTTGAAGGTAAAAAGAAGGCACAATTCAAGGCAATGATGCGGAAAGGGGTTTTCCCTATCATGGATGTATTGCTTGCTGCGAGCGAAATGTATAAGATCCGCATTTGGGTTCATTACGGCGCTGATGGGCCCATCGTGTATGTCATGGATCCTTCTATTGAGGACGGGGGGCTTGTCACGGTTGCATCTCCAATGTATGGGGGGAGTGCATTTTAACCCACTTCGGGAACGCCCGGACTTTGCCAGTCAATCCTTGGGCGAGGAGGAACATCGGGCGGTGGAAGGCCAGATTGCTAAAGGGAAGGCACGGGATAGTGCACCGGGGGGAGAAGGGGTGTCGAAATCCAAAACAGAAGTGGAAGAGTCGACTAAGGAAGAACCGCGGACGGGAGTAAATTACTTTATGCGGGCTGCGGGGGCTGAGTCGGACATTCCAACCTGTGGACATGAAGGTTCGGGGGTTGCTTGGACGCGGTTGACTATTGGGAATAAACGATTTTGTGCGCTCCTGGATACAGGTGCGATGCTTAGCCTTGTTCCAAAACTTGTTTTGCCTTGCCAAAGGGGATGGTGCTTTGCTGGAGAGCCGAGGGGTGAATGGTGGTCAGAGGGCGTGGGGGCCGGCCATTGTGGAGGCAAACTTGGGCGCAGTGTTCAGTGAGCAAGGACAAAAAACAGATTGAGTTCCCGTTTGTCATCATTTCGTGAGAAATGATTCCAACGTGTTGCATCATGGGCATTAATTTCCTGGTTAAGGCTGGCGTAGTTTGATTTTAGAAATGCAAGCATTAAGCGGACCTCCGAAGTAATCTTGGCGTGCAAGGCACTGTGGAAATGGACGGAAGTGATATTGAAAGTAAAGTGAAGTAGAGAGGATAGGGCGAAGGGTGGAAAACCAGCTGGTCCATGTTGAACCAGTTATTCAGGCTCAGGAGACAGATTTTTGTAATCCACAGCGTGAAGAGGAGAATCCACGATGGCCGTGACCGTTGTCCGCTGGGGAAGATTGAAGGAGTCGGTTACTGCAGCAACTTGAAAGTTGAGGATCATCTGTTGCTGTATAAGCAAAGAAGAGGGGGCAGTGAGTTTTGGCGGTGGTCCCCTTTCGGTTTTGTTTCACCGAGAGATGGCCCATGTGGGCACTGCAAAGGTTCACGCCATGATGAGACAGTATGTTTGGCACCCCTCTATTCTCCGTACCGTGAAAGAGGTATGTACCTCGTGCCCGCAGTGCCAGAAGTTTAAGATCGGCCATCAGGCTGTGCAACCTCCGACTTTGAAGATTGTGGCGTCACGCCCTTTTGAGCTGGTGGCCGTGGACTTGGTGGTGTTTCCATCGACAGCCCGAGGAAATGTTGGGTGCCTGATGGTCGTGGATCATTATAGCAGGCCATTGTTACCATGTCCCATTCGAGATAAAAGTGCCCAGACCATTCTCACGGATAATGGGCCAGAGTTTAGAGCATTGGAGTTTGAGAACTTGCTCAAGCGATATAACATCTCGCACATGTTCACGAGTCCGCTCAGACCGGCGAGCAACGGGGCCGTTGAACGTGTTAATCGCACAGTGGGGGAAATTTTGCGGAGTCTGGTAGAGGAGTGGGGAGAGGAATGGGACAACCTCCTGACGAAGGCATTGGTCACGTACAACTCGACCATGCATCGCCAAACAGGGAAGACTCCATCAGCACGATTGTTGGAGGAAAACCATAATCGGGGGATGGTTGCCCCCATTCCGCGGGAAGAAAGAGAAAAATGGATTGAGGGACACCCGAATTTTTGTCCGTTCCGTGTGGGGCAACTTGTCTTGCGGAAAAGGGTATCGAATGATAGGAGTGTTGTCCGAAAATTAAAAGCGAGGAAAGTAAATGAGAATGGGTTTATATCAGGTTGCGGAGTCCAGGGATGAAAGGGTTGCGGTGCAGAGGGTTCATCATCACCACCTCAAACCCTGGATCCAGCCGCCTAAGTACTTAAGGGATTACTATTCACTTGTGGAGAGGGTGGAGGTTCGTGACTCGGACGATGAGGAAGAGTCGGTGCTTTCTGCGGGAATGGGGGTAACATCTGATATCAAGTTTCTCAGGATTTTCTGGTCCGCAGTGAGTGTTGCCCCAGGGCGGTTTTGTGTTCCAAGTAGAGAAGACAATCAGGGTAGTTACTTTGTTTCAAGTGAAGTAAGAGAACAGGGTGGTAGTAGTGTCCCTAGTGTCTGGGGGACCAACGTGATGATCAGTTTCCAAGGTGGATTCCGGAAGAAAGGGGTTGTCGCATCCATGAGGGAGTGGTCGGGTTGGACGATCGTATTGTTAGAGGTGCAGAAGAGGTCTCCTTGTCAAGGGAGTGGAGGTGCAATTCAGGATCTAGAAAGGGTGGCAGAGGAGCTGGGAGAGAGAGTAAGGGGTTTGGTTGGTTCTTGGGTTCTGCAGTCAGTGAGTTTCATGTGGGGGGACCTGTTCCAGGCGTTGATTGACGGAGGCGATCGGACTTCAGATTCGATTTTGGGCAGTGTGTGCTTGATTTGTCGCGACCAACTGATTGGTCATGGTACAAGGAGAGAGGCAGCAACTCAAGTAGAAATCTCGGATGGTGAGTTGTGTGGTCGTGACCTCGACCTATCGTGGATTTTGCCGGAGCCACAGTGTAGCTGGTTGATAGATTTGGATCGAGCCGAAGCGGAATTTGAAACGGAGAGCATTTGGCGAGGTTTCTTCACACAGGAAGTGTAAGAGAATCTAGCATCATTGCGAGGAGTTTGTTGCAGCAGGAAGGAGAGCATCAGGGACACGGAGAATGAAGTTCCCGAAGCTGTGCAGGTTTATGAACCTCGGGTGGATCCCGAAGAGGAGTATTTTACTTCTTTTGGGGGTTTTGAGGAGACAGAGCAGAGCCGAGTTGTGAGGAGGAGAGCAGAGGAGTTACGAAGGTGCCTTGGGCTGGCCCCAGGATTGGACTGTGAGCGAGGGGTCCTGGATGTGAGAGGAGGGGTGCCGAGGGGACAGGGGCTGGAACCCTGATGCATGTAGGCGTTGGACAACATTGGCTGGAACCTTGAGGAGAAACAATTTCTTCCAAAGGCACTCGAGGGGGGGTCTCTCGTGTCCGCTGGAAAATATTGGTGGGGAAAGTCATGAGCAGCAATGTTACTCGTTCGAGGGGGGTCGGGATTTACCAATGTTCAGGTTGAATACTCTTGAAGTATAAGAAGGGTGGCGTGGTCGGCCTAGAAAAATTACCTTGTAAAAGAATTTTTTTTTTTTTTTTCTTCTGGTTTTTCTTTGTGATCGGCCATTGGTTTTTTTCGCGGCTGGGTTGTTTTTTTTTTTTCTTCCCCAACCGTTTGTATTTTATTTTTTTTTAAATGATAATTTGTTTTTCCTTAACTTTGTTTTATTTTATTTTTTTTCCCCTTTCTTTTCCCGTTCCCTGCTGGCTTAACTTGTGCATATCCATGATTTTACCTGGTCTTCAACCATTTTTTTTTTTTTCCTTCTTGCCTGTGTGGAGCCTGAAATGCATTGTACAATCCCTTTTCCCTTCTTTGCTGAGTTGCCGGCGCACATCCTTTGCATGTGTTGTTTCTTTCGCGTGACCGCATCTGCTTTTTTTTCTTTTTTTCCCCCTTTTCTCTCTTGTTCACTCTTTCTTTAAACCAGCATTTGTTCTGGCTTTGCCCAGATGTGCGCTTTATACACGTTTTTTTTAGTTTATTTTTGTCCCCTTACCCTATTGATTATTAGCCAAACTGGTCAATTAATTTTCCCTTGTAAATTGTGCCAGCCTTGACCATGCAGTGAATCCTGCTCAGGGTGCTCTTTCTTCTCGGAGACAAGGGTTGACGCTCGCAGTAACACGTCGACCCCTGCAGAAGAACATATCGAGAAGAATGAGAAATTGAGAGAAGCAGGGGAGGAGACCTGGATGGGATCAGGATCTCTAATAATTGTTTGCCCATGAAGTAAGGAATGGTATCGTGAGCCTTGGACCAAGTGGGCTGGAATGCGATAAATTTCCGCAGCCTTTCCTGGGTGGCCTAGTGCTCTGCGCCCTGAGTTGTGAGTTACCCTGGTCACCATTTGACGAGGCCGAAAGAGGAACGAAATTGTAGGAGGAATCAGGCATCTTTGTATGGATTTTCCGCGCCTTTCCTGGGTGGCCTAGTGCTCTCACTTTGGGTTTGGTGAGATTAACCCTGGGTCGCCCATTGATGCCGCAAAAAGGATGAATGAAGGGAGGAATCAGGTCCCCTTCATAGAAAGGAAAAAATAGATTACCGCGGTTCTTCCTGGGTGGCCTAGTGCTCTCACTTTGAGTTTGGTGAGATTACCCTGGGTCGCCCACTGATGACTGCGGCCCTTCCTGGGTGGCCTAGTGCTCTCACGTTGTTTGGTGAGATTACCCTGGGTCACCCACTGATGCCATCCTGGAGGAAATATATGGTGCTGCAAAAGCACAATATTGGTGAGGGAGGAATCTGACTCCCTTTGTAAATATTGTAAAATTTTTGTTGTTTAAAAAAAAAAAAAAGAAGGGGGCCACCATACTACCCCTCCCGCTATAAAAAAAAAGAAAAAAAAAAAAAATAAAAAAAAAAAAAGGCCCATATTTGCTCTCTAAAAAAAAAAAAAAAAGGCACACTATATTATCTATAAAAAAAAAAGGGGCACCATATTTGCTATATATATATATATAATATATATATATATATTATATATATATTATATATATATATATAATATATATATAATATATATAGTATATATATATATATATATATATATATATATATATATATATATATATATATTTATATAAAAATTTGAAAGATTATATATATTTTTATTTATTTTTGAGACAATGGGGTTTTCCGCGGATTGTTGTGGGTATGAATGAGGAGGCCGGAGAGAGTAGTGATAGTTGTGAAGATAGTAGGGTCTATCTTGTGGGGGGGTAATGTAGGGAATTAAGTCCCCAAAAGGAGCCATGTTGTTGTTGTTGTTGTTATTGTTATTGTTATTGTTATTATTATTATTATTATTATTATTATTTTTATTATTATTATTATTATTGTGTTGATTATTTCCTTGACTAATGCTTCTGGTTTTCCCCAATTGCAGGAGGTCTGATTAAATTAAAATACTGAGTAATCAGGCCTTAGGTGGAAATAATTGTCAGGCGGATCATTGTTAATCAGAGTGAAAGTCTTGGTGCCACTTCTATAGGTAGGGGTTGAATGTGGAGTGGAGGATGAATTGAGAAATGCCATTATGAAATATAATGTAATGTTAATGAATGATTTTCCCCTGCAGGTAGACTGTCATGTTATTAAATAATTAATGAAGCCTTTCCCTTTTTATCTTAGGTGGCAACGAGTAACCCGCTTTCTTCGGCTTCTTTCTTTGATTACTGGCTGCTTCTTGTTCCATTAATCCCCTGCAAATCTACTGTACATTGTTTCTCGATCCCCACAGTCTTTCCACGGTGATTAGTCTTCCCAGAGTGAATAATTGCTTGTGCTTCAAACGAACCGGGAAAAGTTTCCTATTGTCTCGTGCAGAGGTAGGAGTGGGCCTGGGAGGGACAGACCGTTTGTAGGGGCTGCCTTTCCCCTTTTTTGACATTCGTTTAATTCCAAGGGCATAGCCCAATACTGTGTAATTTCATTCTTGATTAAAGACATCGTAGCGAGAATTCTTTTACTTGCCTATTGTGATTTACTTCTGTCCCATACTTTTTAGGTTTAGCCTTTCTTCCTTTTCCTCTTTACTGCCTCGTCTTGCTGTACCCAGGGTAACGTTAGGAGTGATTCCCTCTAACCGCTTTCTTCCATTTTTCGATAATCCTTGAACTCGTGTTTTTCCTCCTACTATTGTTTTCTTGACTTGGGAAACCGAAGTTGTAGTGGTGGTGTGACTCAGTGGCGGTCTGTCACAGCCAACAGGCGTTCCGATATCCGCATATGCAGACGCGAACATATGTTGTACTGTAGCGGGTGGGGCAGGAGTAACACCTTGGGCTTCACCAACTCATTAACGGGAAGGCCTAGAAACCCTCCGCCTCCTCTGTGTCTGTGAAATTTGCTGTCGGATTCGCCACAATATGATAAACAATTATTATATTAAGTAAAAATTAAAATATAAAATTGAATTTATAACCTAAAAAAGAAAAAAAGGAAAAAAAAAAAAAATTTTTTTTTTAAACAGATATTCTCATTCCCACAATGGTGGCCCGATTCACCCCTCAATGGTCGTCCAATTCACCCCTCCACAGTCAGGCTGAAGGTGCTTTATTTAAACTTTTAATAAAACTTTTATCTAGAATTCAATATTATTTTTTTGTGTGGCAATTCCAAAGAGTTGCATTAGGGGAAAGTCCGGGAGACAGACTTATACCTAAAGTGGTCCAAGTCACCCCACCCGACGCTAATTGTTTATCATATTAAAATTAGTAATAAGTTAATAAAACTGTCAATAATGATACATAACAATAAAGAATAAAAATGTGTGGTGGTCGATCTCACCCCTCTTCCGGGCCAAATTTTGACATTTATGGAATTTCGTATTTTTCATATAAATTTCATTTTTCTATTTAATGTTTTACTTAATATAGTAAACTATTATTATATTAAAATTAATTATACATAATAAAATGTCAATAATATACATTAAAATACGAAAAACAATGGTGGTTCCGATTCACCATCATCCATTTTACGGATGGGGTGGAATCAGACCAAAGTTATGCCCGTGATTTAGCCCTAGTCTATTTGTTACAAAAATTTACTTTGCCAGTTTAAAGTTAACATACTCGAGTGTATACACTGAAAAAATAATTAAAAATCAATCCACATTTTTCAATTTTATAGTCAAAGTTAAAAAAACAATTTTCAAAGTGAAATTCTATTCGAAGGCATTTTATACCCTAATTTATTATATTTTAAAAAAATATAAAAACTCCCTAGAATTAAAGATGATCTAAATAAAACTTGTAGTACTAAGGTGTGGCTATTAAATGAGCAAAAAAATTTTTTTTTTTTTTTTCATTTAGAGGAGCGAATCACCCATTAAAAGGTGGGCCTGGTCACCCCGCCGACCTATAATAATAATAATTATTGAAGAGATTGCGGATAATGAGAACAACCTTTATAAAAGAACATTTAATGGATAAGGTTGTTGTTTTTTAGCAGTAAGTGAAGTTAATCAGCATAAACGAAATATTAATTATCAAAATATAATATCAAAATGTAGTTAATATACAATACTGCGAAGTATAATTGCATAAGTGAAATATTAAATAACCAAGTATTAACTAGGCCTATAAAATGCACCATTAAATAAATGATATGGGTCATCCATTCAAAATATCAAATTTTAAGTGCTACTTCAATTTTAAATTTTAACGCATAACATACTCGCATTAATACCATTTTAGTCTTGTGTGTGTGTATG